>JAQFZY010002325.1:0-12114 GCA_034696285.1 Hypogastrura burkilli
TAATTTATTAAAACAATCTACCATTTAGAGCGCGTGTATTATATTCAATAGTAAAGAAAAATATTTGATAATAAAAATATATTTTTTTTAAACCTGAATGCAATGTATATAAAGCACTGTTTTTTTTTGGGACCGAAAAAGTATATGTAGCAGCCGAAAAGTACTACTTTTTTTAAGGGCCGAAAACCGCCGAATATCAGCTCCTTACTCATATATTATTTTTCTAAACTCTGACACTTGTGTGCTTTTTAAATTCTAGCTAATTTCTTAGCTAACGCTGATCGTCACGAAGCAAGTACTTGTTCTGAAGATGTCGTATTGGCTCCATTTTGTTCTTCTTTTAATGAAGCTTGCAATCCTTCTCTTCAGCTTACTTTCAACATGGAAGACTCAGTCTCCACAACTCCGGCTTCTCGTTACAATTTGAGGCAAAAGCGGTCAGCTGTTTCAATTGCGGAGGAATCCGAAGAAGATTCAACGTTGAAAGAATCTGATTTAGAAGGAACTTCGTCTAATTGTTCTGGAAGTGAGTGTGACGAGAGCTCGAAGGATGGAACCGTTTTTGTGCCTGAATGTGATTGGCTAAAAAATCATCAGTTGATTTGTCAGATTTGCAAAATTTCCAGGAACGGATTGGGTAAGTCGTTGCCAGCTACCAGTGCGCATAAATTTGATCGCTATACTATGGTGTGCTTTTAATCAATTTAGGCCCATTGTAAACGGTCATAGATAGTCATTCATCAAATTGAAGTCAGACGTGAGCGGTTTTAAGGAAAATTTTATACCAACTTTCGTTTGCAAAAAGTATAATTAGACATTACCTTCACCAAGGGTCAAGTGTTAGCAGGTCAATAAATCCAGTATATGCGCTACGGTTGAAAATAATATGTATGTATTTAGACATCTCACTCATTAAAACCGTTCGGCAGGTCGGAAGGAGATAGCAGACAAACACAAAATAGTGATTTAAATTAAATTGATGTATTTTGAACTTATGTACAGGAGATATGCTCACGTCACGGAAGGAAGAGAACAAAGACAAAGGAAGCTTTGCGTGCCATACACGCGGAAAATCTTTCGGGCAAAAATGCAACTTATATAATCAAATAGAATATCTTAATTTCTGATGTACTAAAACATACGCATGCTATGAAACCGTCTGTCTTAAGTGAAGTTCATAATGTTGTCTCAATTTTATGGATTCATTCGTGTTCCCTGAACATCGTGTAACAGCAATATATGTATTTGTTCGCTTGAATTAGATCATTTAAAGAGACACCTACTTGTGCACGGCGGAGATAAACCATTCGCTTGTGAACAATGCAAGCATCCATTCGCCGAGAAAGGTAAGAAATACTTCATTTCTGCATTCGGTATACGTGTCTAACTTTAGTAATGATTAACAGGTGTTGGCATCACAGTACAGTCAAGATCGGAACTTGGAATCCAAATTTCAAAAATATATTTATTAATAAATATTGATGGCTGTTTTGTCTTATTCCACCGAGTAGGAAACCTGACTAAACACATGAAGACTGTCCATGGCGGAGAACGACCTCATTCCTGTGCAGAATGTCAAAAGACTTTCTCCCGGAAATGTATTCTGAGTCTTTTTTGCATGTTTACTCGTTCAAGCATCTTGCTTATAGTACCATTTGCATAATTTGAGACACAACATACTAATTAAGATTAATCCTGCTGCTTGTTTCTGGTTCTGGATAGCTAACTTGGCCAATCATCTGCGGATTCACTCTGGGGATAAGCATTTCCCGTGAGGCAAATGCGACAAGTCCTTCCGGCGCAAAGGTAAAATAGGAGTTACTCAGCTACTACATATAATGTAACATATTACAAGAGTCTCTTTTCTGTTCCAGAGGATGTAATTGGAACTAATATATTTTATTTGTACTTGCAGTTACTTTAACAGTCCACCTGAGAATCCACTTAGGAGAGAAGCCGTATTCGTGCCAGAAATGTAAAGCAGCCTTTAGACAAAAAAGTAAGACACACGTTCGAATAATGTGCACGGATATTATCTGTTCTTATTGTCCGTAATATGGTTGCTGCATTATTATTCCAGCAACATATGTCTTGCCTATTATTTTCACGTTGTGTTTCTCTTGATAAAATAGACGGATTAATTTCTCAAGAGCGAACTGTCCACGATTCCGAGTCGCCCCATGTTTGCTCTCAATGCGGAAAGTCATTTGGTAGTAAATGTAAGTGATTTTATATTAGCATTAAATTAGCTACGAGCACAAATTAAGGATGGTAAATCCGTGTTTGTAGTTGAATGTTTTAAGCCGACTTGGACAGGCACAGAATGATACACGAAGGACTCAAACCATTCGTCTGCACTCTCTGCAAGAAAATGCAGATGATTCATGCAGAGCAGGATTCGGGCTCGGAATCTGAAGTCTAGATTAATAGAGTCAAATTATTTTGCAATCATGTATTCTTATGCGTAATGCGTAATTGTTCTGAAAAAAGTTGCCAACGGTTGAACCGCTGGACAGTGTTGAATTAGTTCATGATACTTAGAGCGGAGACAATATTTGCTTTTACGTTGTACATGAGTATTTTGCATTTGCTTATACTTTTGACGGTCACCGATGTTGAAACAGATTCCAAACTAAGTGTTCCTGATTGTCGCAAAAAAAATATAGATTCCGATTTCAATGTTTTTTTAACCTGCGGCTAACATTTTTTTAATTTCATAGGTACCTACAAATACGCAGCCATTCAAATTTAAGTCGTTTGGTTTGACTAGGTATACAATCGCCTATACTATTTATTAATAGTTTTGTTGTAATATTTATATTTAATGGACATATCTGTATCTCCGCAGGTTGCATTTTATTGCATGTAAAATTTTAATGTGCTTTAGGAAGATTTGAATTTATGATTGTACTGTAAATTAATCTCAATCTCAACCACCTTACTTCTTATTTAAAAAAAAAAGCATTATAGGTTGAATATACACTTTAATTGTAGTTCAAGCGCTGAGAATGGAACTATCATTAATAATAGGCACATAATTCCATGAAACGAATATTCAAAAGATTCTCAGCAACTTGAAGAATAATCAGTAATCAGTCAGGAAACATTCTAATAGCTAAAGCATTGGTTGACCATGCCTAGGCATATCTAATATATCAAATATATACCCGGCAAAAGTTAAAAAACAAACATTTTCTCGCTACTTCCGTTTTTGCGGAATAAAGTCAAAGTTGTTCAGCATACTTTAATGTTGTATATCAACAGATACGAATCTAATACAAAAAGAATCCCGCAGATCTGTTTCTTTTTCGAAGTTGTTGTTGTTTTTATTTTTTACTGGGCCAAGTTTAGAGGTTAAATTCTACCAGGAATACAGATGAATCATCTGTAACTAGATACCGCAATAAGCTAAGTATATTTCAACTATATGGAAAAAGTGTTTATAATAAAATAGATAAATAGACTTATGATGACTCAAAAAAAAAAAAAAAAAATTCTCCGTAAAAATAGGGGCCATCCATAAGAACAGTTCATCCAATCCGTTTGCTTGGAATAGGCACTAGAGTTGGATACATATTGTTTCAAATGTGAATTTAAATTGAAGCTCTGTTATTGCTTTTTAAGACCCACTTGGATCGACTAATTCCAGTCCTATACCATTACTTAGTCAAACGAGAAGCTCCGCTTCAGGTCCAGGCCTAAGCCGGTGACATAACCAAATGTTATGAGAATAATGATGTAAAAAAATTGACCCACAGTTCGGCACTCTGCGCATGCGGATCCAAGCCTTAAATCAGAGCTTTTCTTAAAGCCCTATGTTGTCTCACTTCAAAACATATTAGGTTCGGCCAGTGTAAGAATTTCACAAAGATGAAAAAATTGGGAAAATTAGAAGTTTGGCAGTATTTCCCGTCTTTGGTGGTATTTTGAAAAATCACAACCAGTTCTCAGGAGCTCTTTTAGCAGACCTACAAAATGATGTGTCACACGACCTGGTTGGTGGTGAAGTAACAAAGTAGACCTACTGTTCGGCCCTCCTCGTATGCGCATCCAAGTCTTTATTCAAAGCGTTTCTAATAGCCCCATGTTTTCTCATTTCAAAACACATTAAGTTCGACTGCTAAGCCTGCGCCTTGGCTTTCAAGAATTTTTCGAAATTAAAAAAGGTGGATACATTTGATGCAGTAGTGTCCGCATCGGACGGCATTTTGAAAAATTATAACCAGTTCTGAGGAGCCCTTTACCAGACCTATAAAATGAGTTATTACTTGATCGGTTTGACTGTCTTGGTGAAAAGTTGAATTTCTCATTAGGTACCTTCGCCCTCCTGCCTACCCACCTTCCGGACCACTAATTGTCCAAACTTCATGCCAGCTAGAATCCATGTTTCCAAAGCTATGATTTTCCTCAATAAAAGGTGGGCCCAAAATCAAAGAAAATAGCTCGTAACCGGTAGGGCTATTTTCACAAATTAACACAGACAGCTCGAAGGTCAAGGAGTCATTTTCCAGACTCGGACCTTCAATTTTTATAATCTACGGGGAAGTTGAGTAAGTTCCGTTGAGAATTTGACAAAACAGTCATCGTGCGTTATAGAGATAGGGGATTTAGACTGAATATAATAATTTATTCTTAAATACTAACTTGCTAGAATATTTTGTGTTTGTGTGGTTTCTATTTACTCTGAAAGTTTAGTAATAATTTATAGTACTGAAAGCGATGTGAATGAAAATTTCTTAGCAGCCGAAATAATATATTATCGCTTTGCAATATATAAATGAATTCAACTAATTATTTATGAATAACCAGACAGCGGCGCAAGCGCTGTAGTTGCTCAGTATGATGAATCGTCAATGACTAGCGCATTACTTAGCACAAATCAACGCAGTTAACCATACAGCGGCTACAGCGCTGAAGATGATCAGGAGAATCATCATCATCATCATCATTCATGGGTTAATACTAAAGTATCCACTAATATACTTTTTTAAACATGGATTTACTGGACAAAAGTAATACTTTAGACTTTTATGAAATTATCAGGTCAAAAACGTATTAATAGTGGACACTTTAATTGTTCGCAAAAATTAATACATGAACCATTATTGGATAAATTACGAATTAAGCAACAGTTTTCACCATGATTTGCTAATGGAGCGGTGCTTAAGACGACAGGTCAACGTCATAATTTCTGTGATCTCTGACGTCACACATTTTCACACTCCGCTTTTTTGCTATGCCCGTTACAACGGTTTTTTCTTTCGTTAGTGAGGTATGCTATCAATATGAATGAGTGTATTATGTGCCTACAGAGTGTAGAAAGTGTTTTCTTTAACAGCGCGTCATCAAAACCTAAAAAGGAATAAAACCCGATAAAACTCAAAATCAGGAAATAAAACCTATGGGTTTTACCCAATTCTAAACACCTTTATGTGTACTAAATACATTAATACAATAAATCCATGTGTTTTTTAACCAAAAATATAAGTTTAAAAGAGGCTGGTAAAAGTTTTAATTTTGAGATCGAGTCTCGAAAGTCTTGACTCAAAATTCCTTTCAGACTGGAACCCTTACTTGCAGCCTTCCACGGAAGCCCGATTAGCTGAGCTGGACGCCTTCTACGAAGCCATACTTTATCCACCGTATGCATTAAACATTAGTCATAGACAAGTTATTCAACCCGTGTATGTTTACATAGTATATGTGCATACATATAAATAAAATGACCATCTTATTCGACATTTTCCACTCCGAGATTTAATTCATTTGAACACAAAGCTCAGTAGTGAAAGTGTAGTTAACGATTGTATATGTATGTTTAGAACTTGGAAGATAAATAATCAAATCAACCAATTAATTACGTGTATCGTATAACCTCCACAGCTATATTGTCCTAAGCTGGAAGTCAATCCCAATCTTCATCAGATTCTAGTGGCCAAGATCCTTCTTCATTATTTTCACCTTCCCCAACTATTCCTTCGTCATTGGCATTAGCTTGCTCCTGCTCATCGTCAACCTCATTCTCAGCACAAGAAGGGTCTTCCAGTTCTGGGATCTGCAGAATGACATCGTAGTCTGATCCATCCTCATTCAGTCGGAGGACATATCCAGCCTTCTCCAATACAGTTCTGAATAACAAGTAGGAAGGATTAATTTCGGGTTGAATTATAGGATAATATGTAGGTTTACTACTGCCATATTTACCGCAGCTCCTCCGGCCCAGTCAAATCCTTTGGCATTCCCGATAACTGAGCCACACGCTTCAGGGGAACCTTGACCTCCGCAAGCTCCTCCTCCAAGTACTTCTCAACACTCTTGTAGTCGAAAACGTACTCAGTAATGAAATATTTGATCTCTCGGAGGATTTTCTCCTCTTTTGTGGCAGGATCCACGTAGAACGGATAGTCAATTTGAGCTATAAGCTTGTAGCAGTTCTCTTGAACGATTCCTGGAACAAGATAAAAAAAACCAACGGTTTAGTAATTGTTTAAGTGACGCAGGTCGCAATCAGCTATCGGTTCGACTTACCGCTCAAGTCTAGCGCAGCTTTTTTTGCACAACTTTCATTCTTTCGAAAGACTGCCATTTGTGAGACACAGCCCAAGCTTTCTGTCCCCTTAGCACCCGCTCCAACTCCAAAAGTGTCAAAGGAATAGCCTGGCCACTCCAGGCAGACCTTATTGCACCAATCCACGAATTGGGGTCGAGTCCACTCAAACTTGTGAGTCCAGTGCCGGAAGGTCCCAGGCTCCATTTTGAAGACTCCGTTAAACTCGGCATTCGGGGTTGTGACCAAGACTAGGGTTGGCCTTAGGACGCCGAACACGGTTTTCTCGAACCCAAGCAGAGCGTTCTTTTCCAAGTGTTCTATAAGTCCAATTGCCACGACAGCATAGAGCTTCGGTTCCAAGTTGAGGATCCTCTCATCACACTTTTTAGTAATGTCCCCGGCGTAGGCCTCGACCCGAAGCGGAGTCTCTCGTTTAACTAAGTGTTCGTATATGAGTGGACTCAGTTGACGGTGTGCCTTAAGAAGGAAGAACAGAGCCTCAATTTCAATTCACATTTGAAACAATATGTATCCAAGCCTATAGCCGAATCCAAACTTACGAATTGGAACAACGTTTCGTCAATGTCTATATAAACCAGCCTCTGTACTGACGGATGAAGCCTCTTCATGTACGTATGGAGCCTTAGCTTTCCACATCCAACGTCCAAGATTGACTTTGGGAAGCCAGTTGGCTCCTTTTCCAAGGCCTCTCTCAACACTTCGGCGACCTTCAGGTACCTCTGGAGACAGACTGGAGGGGAAAAGACGATCCAGGCCTCGTCTTTCTCCTTCTTCGTCCCTCCATGTCCAGATCCTGATGCCTGGTCAATGCACAAAGGCTCTTCTGCGTCCTCAAGACTCCCTCCAGCAGCAGCAGTAGAGATCCCAGCCATTGATTTCTCCAGCCCAGCCGAAAACAAAGGTTGGAGATGAGCCGAATCTAGATAAAGAGCGGTATTAAACGATGGTTATTTAACAGATCACCAATTAATTCGAAATCTCTCAACAGGGTTTTGAAATATTGGGTATAATAGAGTAGGACTGCCGTATAAACTGAGTATAAAATTTGTGTCAAATAAATATTTCCTCAAATTATTATTCATCCTTTGGGCAGGAGTCTACATGTATTATTTGGACAGAAATAAAATCTCTTTAAATAAAATGCGGGCCAAAATTTAGTAGACGGACTTACTTGATATGTAGAGTTGGAGTTACGCAACTAATCTTCACAGCTTATTTGAACTTCGTGTCCTGGTCCCCAGCGTATTTATGCCAAGACGAAGTGAAGGCGGCCCACTTCCTCGGAATCAATACAAATTAAGCTTATTGGCTTCCGCCTCTAATGCTTCGGCATAGCTAACTATCAACAACACTTGCAATGTGTGACTAATTCGTTAAATCCCCGGTCATTGAGCCCTCATGACCCAATTTGCGGAAATGTTGATATTCTGTAGAGCCGGCAAGAGGATTTCGTACTCGGCACGGAAAAGCCCTTCCTCTTCAATCTAGGCCTTCCGCGTTCTATAAAGTATTACATCTGTATTTAATTACAATCTAAAAAAGGAGTCCCAGGAATTATTTACTACATATTAACTCAGTTAAACGGGACACGCTAATGCAGCAAATTCTGTCCCGTTTAAGCGTCATCCCCATTAAACTAAGTCCAAGAAAATACATAATTAATACGAGTATTATTACTGAGTTTGGTTTATGAATATGAACATTATGAATATGGGAATTTGAATGACTAAGAAAATAGAAAAGCAAACTAAGTTATTTTGTATTGTTTTGAAATTGTAGTTGAAGCTTAGGCCCGAAAATTGGTGCATTGCGTTCGAATAATTGAATCGTAGTTTTAGGCCGTTAAGATGCACATTTTCTAGAACACTGCTGTACAGAAAGTATGTCATCTCGACAATTGATGGACAGTCATGTTTCGTTTCGTTACTCCTAAAAGTCGCCTACCATGTACCTTCTCCATAGTGGAACACTAATGGACATAGTAGTGACCGGGACAGAGTACTATGTATGGAACCAACTAATTGTCTCGGTCACAAAATGGTCACAATGACTATCTACAGTCTTAATGTGAAAGCGAAGGAATCAATTTTTCGAGGACCGGAAATAGACCTACCGTGATGATGTTACCTTAGATTATTCATGCACATTTTCAGGATGATTGGTACATGAATGGATTTGTTGTATGTGTATTTGTATACGTAGCATAAATCATTATATGAGGGACTTTCATGGTTCATCCCGGCCCAACCTAAACAAATCTATTTTGAACGTCCGTCTTACTACTAAGTACCCAATATCTAGTTTTTATTTTCCAACATATAGCCAACCTTTTTTAGTGAGTTGTCGAAACCAAAAATACAGTAGGTCCTCATTTTTTGCCTTAAATTTTGTAAGTGTCAATTTTTTAAATTATAAATTAAACAGTTTTAGCAGAAAACTACTTTACGTCAAACAATCTCCAATGAATTAATTTACCAAATTACTGTTGCTAAGGGTAATGCCGACAAATTATACTTTATCAACTTGTGAACCCAAGCTCGTTTCATCGAAAGGCAATGCACATCGTCGAGCCATAGTGTCCATTGTTATAGCTCTCTCTCTTAACAGTTATAACTTCAATTCCAGTAGCACATTCAAGAATTTTCGTCCACTTTCGTAGGTTCCGAAGTGCGGGTAGGGGTATTTTCAAACAACTGCTGCTGTTTCATAGGCTTTAAGACTCACGTTCGGCACCGTCAAAGCCTTCGCGATGTCGTCATTGGACCAGTTCACTCTTTTCTGTCCAGAAGATTTCTTTATTTGCTGTCTCGTAAAACTTCCACTAAATGCTACTAAACTTAATATATGCCTAATTCCAAGGTTATCTAACTATTATAAAATTACAACCGATTTCGCACTATCCGCAACCTACAGGTCGCATTTCTCAACGTACGCTCACCAAAATCGTCCCACAAAAAGTTATGACCAATACAAAGACCAAGTAAGAATATGGAATTTTTAGGGTCAAGGGGTCACCACTTTAAAACGTACAAGTATAAGACACGAGCCGAAGGCGAGGTCGTTACTTGTATGAAACTATTATTATCAATATATCATTTATTATGTAAACTGTACGCCGTAATAGACGGAAACATTTATAAGCTATGTACAATAATGATAATACCTAAAATACCTTCAAATATAGTAGGTACTGTGTCCGGTTTCAGCACTCTTTAGTGGAGCGTTTGTGAGTTATCCTTTCAGGTCTCATAAGAACGTATCACTGAGTCACTCTAGTATAGTGACCGAAACATATTCTGGAATACTTTGTGTCGAGTTTGATATTTCGTTTACACCTTAATTCACAAACTTTGCACAAAGGACGATTTTGTATAGGAGAAACATAAAATATTATGTCAGGATTAAAGTACCTTTGTCACCCAAGTTGAATTAGGACAATCCGCGACTGCAAAAGAACTGACCATGGTAATACATAAATAGCACAGCAGATCTCTATGCTATAACACCACTGAGAACTAACGTATGTAAGCACAAAACTAATGAGACACTCTTTTGTGAAGTCAAATAAAATGTTTTTACACGGTTATAGTAGTGGAGAAATGAGCTGATTATCGTACCCGGTTCACTTCATGACGTCACGTTGTCATAACAGCGGAGTACAGAACCACGTGAGCCTCTCTAGCCAAGCCCCTTTTTTTCTACCATCTCTTCTTAAGGGATTGGCCGTACCTTATACTATATTCAACTACCCTTGGATCAAGTGATACATCAATCTGTAGGTCTGGTAAATGGCTCTTAATAACCGGTTATAATTCTTCAAAATGCCACCCAAGGCGGGAACTACCGCGCGCCGGACATTAAATTTTTCCACCTTATTAATTAAAAAAAATTCTCGTAAGCCAAGGCGCAGTCGTAGCAGCCGAACTTAAACAACTGTTTCAACAATTTTCTGATACTCCCAACGCATCTGAACATTCACAAAGTTGAACCGCTGCGTCTGCGACTTGGCGTGTAAGCATTGGTCACAGTTAAAAAAAAGTTGTTAAACACAAAGTTCGGCTTCGAGCCGTTATTTGAAAAAACATAAGCGGTTCTCAAGAGCCCTTCACCAGACCTACAAAATGATGTGTCACATCACTGGGTAGGTGGTGAAGTGAAAAAGTTGACCCACCGGTCGGCATTCTAAGAATTCGGATCCAAGACCTTGTTCAAAGTGTTTTTTATAGCCTATGTTCTCTCACTTCAAAACATATTAAGTTCGGCCAGTACGAGCGCGCCTTGGCGAGTAAGAATTTCACAAAGATGAGAAAAGTGGAAAAATTAGAAATTTTGTTGGCAGTATTTCCCGCCTCTGGCGGTATTTTGATAAATCTCAACCAGTTCTGAAGAGCTTTTTATCAGACCTACAAAATGATGTGTCCGACGACCGGGTTGATGGTGAAGTAACAAGGTCGGCCCTACACGCATGCGTATTCAAGTCTTAATTCAAAGCGTTTCTTATAGCCCCATGTTTTCTCGGTACACGGTCACTCGTTCAAATACGCTTTGGCGAATAAAAAACATAAAAACGGACTGAAAAATAGTCACGTTGGTGATTTTTTTTATTCAACTTGACAAAGTGGCGAATGCAAAATTACCTAATTGAATAATTTTGAATTGATATGGATGAATCGATTTAGTTATTTTTTGAGCAAAAGCTTGTATATCAATGCTTAGAAAGTGTTAGTTTTAAAATTGTAGCATTAACCAAGACATACATACTTCTTTCAGTTTATGGTTCAATCGACAATATTTCTTCTGCTGAAGTCTTAGTTCACCGTCTCCTTCGTTAGTCTTCGTCAATGTATTTTCCGTTTTTAATTGGATACGCTTAAGGGAGTGGAATAAACGCCACATGCGTTTACATTTCAGCATCTTATTCATCATGTTATGATATCCATCGGCGAAATTAGAAGTTTCGGTGTGGTGGTGTACATTAAGTGTCAAATAAGCCAATTCTCTGAATCAGAAGTGCGAGTATGAATTTGCCATATGAGACCTCTGCCGCTACACGGGCCAGCAATTAATGAGCTCTAATTCCAAAAACTATGGTAGTTGACGCAAAACTACTAATACAATAGAATTTAAGCCATTTTTTATATAGTATGGAATAGGAACCGGTGAATGTAATGAAGCCCGTATGATCCGACTATAAATATTCGTGTCCAGTACACTAATATTAAATCAAGCATAACCATTACACATCAGCATATATCGGATATTTTTTTATTTCAACGTCTTGATTTTTGACGCTAGAGCCGTGACCTTTTGGATTTATCCCGATCATGGATCAGAGGTCAAACAGAAAAAAAAAATTTTTTTTAAAAATTTTTTGGTCATAAATAAATATTAAATGTTTACGTAACAACTGCTGTTACGAGCTCATGCGTGTAGCCCTACGTGTCACACGGAATGACGAATCAATACCGTGAAACGAATCACTACCGTGAAACAAATCACCACCGTGAAACGAATCTCTACCGTTAAACGTATGACTACAGTCT
>JAQFZY010002326.1:0-12114 GCA_034696285.1 Hypogastrura burkilli
CTCATACGTTAAATAGTATGCTTCGTGAAGACCTCAATACGAATTTGCACTGCTGCTTGAAACAGCGTAGGATGACCTAACGATACTTTTCCTCAATTGACCTTTACAGGTGAAAAAAGTGTTCCGTCCGAAAAAGCTCAAGCCCCGCAGCCCTCCTTAGCCGACTGTAAGCCCTACGTAGATGCGGCCCTCAAGGGGGAGCCTCCAGAGGAGCCCAGTAGTAGTAGCAGTAGTAGTAGTCGTGAAGTTCCAGGCTCGGTAGACTCGAAGGACGATGATGAGGATGAGGACGAGAACGTGACGAACGAAGGAGAGGCGGGCGAGGACGAGGATGAGGACGAAGGTCACGCTCCAGCCAAAGGCGGGCATGACGACGACGACGACTCTTCTGAAGAGAATGCGCCGGGTGAAGCAAAGGGTACGTCAAGTGTCAAGTCCATTTCTCAGAGGCTCATCTCCAACCAAAATTAATTACCATTAATTTAGGAATTAAAATTGACAATCCTCCGAACCTCATGTTTAGATCACGACGAGGACGACTCTTCGGAAGAGGACGAGGGCGGCCATGCACAGGCCCATGGTGGACATGAACATGACGATGACGACTCTTCAGAAGAGGAGGAGCCTGTACCCGCCCATGGTGGACATGAAGAAGAGGATGATGAAGACTCCTCAGAGGAGGATGAAGGTGGACATGCACAAGCCCACGGCGGGGAGCATGACGATGACGACGAGTCAGCAGAGGAGGAAGCAGATGCCCAGGTCGACACAACAGAAAACGACGAGGAGTCAGAGGAAGCTGAGCCTGTCCCCGAGCCCGTGGCCACCAAGACGAAACTAGCCGAAGGTAAGGTATGCTCTCAAAGTTAGCAATGAGCCTGGGCTCAGGCGAGTCGGTAAAATTATCATCTTTGACCTTTGACCCAACCCTAGAAGCCAAGGGAGAGGCAGTTGAAGAGTCCGATGAAGACGACGACGCTGAACAGCCTCCAGCACCAGCTCCAAAGAATCCTGCTCAAAAAGAAGAACGAAACCCTCCCGTTCCTGATCCTGTGGCCGACGACAGTGACGAGTCCGACGAGGCTGACAGTGGAGAAGCGGAAGTTCAAGAGACTAAGGTACCCGCAAAAGGTAAGTGTCAGACTGTGCCAGGTAAAGTTCAACAGCTCAAAAGCTGAGAATAGTTACACTCACACGACACAAATCAAAGATTGAATTCTCATTGTAACTGGGCATAATACGACCTATTGACATTGGGCATTACCTAATTCCAGCCACCAAAGCCAGCCAAGTAAAGGCGGTCGTGGAGGAGGAAGAGAGCGAAGAGGATGAGGATGAGGACGAATCTTCGGAAGAGGAGGAGGAAGTTATTGAAGTTGTGAAAGTGACCAAGAAGAAGAGCAAAGAGGTCAAGAAGGCGCCCAAGAAGGTCGTCATCGTGGAAGAGGAGGACGAAGAGGACGATGAGAGCAGCGAGGAGGACGAGGAAGCGTCATACAAGCCCCGATCTCGAGCCCATCTCACCCGAATCCTTGGCCTCGAGGACAACGAGGACAAGCAGCAGAAGTACGGACTTCTAGACAAAGTGACTCAGCAAACGCTCAAGGAGCTCAAGAGTACTTATGAGTATTCCATTAAGCCACTCGAAACAATGTACAAGTATCGCGACTTGAGTAATCGGCATTTTGGAGGTAACTACTTAATCATTTAAATTCTGAAATAATTCTTACGGATTTCTAACATGCTGATCCCTGGCCCGTATACTAGACCCCGAAATATTTTCCAAACCAATGATTGTGTTCATGGGACCGTGGTCCGGCGGGAAGTCAACCATTATCAACTGGTTGCTCGGGATTCAAGATGATGATCATGCGTTGCGGACAGGTAAGTACTTGCACATTGCACTTCGAGGTAAATATTTGGATAAACATGAGCTGACATTTGACGCTGGATCACAATAGGAGCTGACCCGTCCCCTGCCCAATTCAACATCATGACGCATGGTGACGAGGATGAGGTTCTGGACGGGACCCAGCTGGCCGCTGACTGGACCTTCTCTGGGCTCCAGAAGTTCGGTCAAGCCTTTCTAGATAGACTTCGTGGACGGAAGCTGCCCAACAAGCTGCTGGAGAAGGTTAGGGCACTCATGACCCTTAATTCTAAGAATAGGCTCCCACCGGAACTTGCGTTACGAAATACCACAGGAACAGCGACCTGTCACCTATGATTGGGCGCCCACCTGACTGGCTACTGCATGAAGCTATTCAATGACTTCTCCAGTAGCCTGTTAGGCGGGTGCTCCTCATCCAATCATCAATCTTCGCCAGCACAATCAGTCGGTCAATCGGCATCGCATTTAACATTTAAGCAATAATTTCCATTGAACCGCCGAACCCCCGCTAACTGTGAAATCTTTGATTTGACCCCCAAAGGTCAACTTGGTCGAGATTCCAGGGATCTTGGAAATTCGAAAGCAAGTTGAGCGCTCATTTCCCTTCAACGACGCCTGCCAATGGTTCATTGATCGGGCCGACGTCCTCTTCCTCGTCTACGACCCTGCCAAGCTTGACATTGGGCCAGAGACCGAGGCCATCTTGGACCAACTCAAGGTGATACAATTAATTCACTCTAGTACAAAGTCTAAGCCTTTACAAGCTTAAAATACACTAACGAATGACCTAATGGACAGGGACGAGAGAACCAGGTTCGGATCGTGCTCAACAAGGCTGACTCTGTGAAGCCGGACGAGCTTCTGCGAGTTCAAGCCACGCTTGTCTGGAACATCAGTCCGCTCATGGCCAGCGCCGAACCACCCGTCTTGTAAGTCAATATGCCACTAAATTACATGGAGACTCTGGACCGTATTGACTACAATTGTGCAGGTACGCCGTGTCACTCTGGGACCATCCACTCCAACCCGATTCCCCGGTCTCTCTCCTTACGTCCCACGAGAACCTCTTCCTCAAGGACATTAGCGATGCCACGGACAAGCGGGTGGAGACTCGGATTGCAGCAGCAAGACGATTTGCTGTACGAGTTCGAAATCATGCCAAGATGTGCGACTGCTACCTCACAACTTACAATAATCATCGCTCATTCTTCTCAAATAAGAAACGGGTCTCGGACGATATCATTGAGCATCCTCAGGTACGCCATCCATATAATCGACTTATCCTAACTCCTAAGTTCCGAATCCTAACTCAACGGTCATGGTTCAAAGTCAATACTATGGGAAGACTGAATTTGTGTTTAATTCCAGAACTACCACATTTACGAAGGCCTGTCGACCCTGACCAATATCTCCCGGTACGACCTTCCCGACCCGGACACCTACAGAGACTTCTTCCAGCTGAACCCCATGTGGGAGTTCCCGACCCTGGCCTCAACTTGCACCTACTTCCGGGGCTGTCCGATCAATAAGCTGGACATCGCCATTGCCTACGACTTGCCTGAGCTTCTTGGACGGTATAGAAGGCAGCGGGAGTCAATCCTGACCTCTCCCGTCGGCACGCTCCCCACGATTAACTTCAAGGAGATCCCGAAGCCGCCGCGCGAGGACAAGCGGGCCCAAGTTCCGGCCCGCAAGAAGAAATGGTACAAGGACGCTGAGGAGGAGCCAGAAGCACAGGCCCCACCTCCGCCCGAGCCCCAGAAACCTGAGGCACCCACACCAGTGAAGGCCAAGAAGGGGCAGAAGCCTGTTGAGGAGCCAACCAAACCCAAACCCGTCGAGGAGCCAACCAAAGCCAAACCCGTCGAGGAGCCAACCAAACACAAACCCGTCGAGGCGCCAACCAAAGCCAAACCCGCCGAGGCGCCAAAGCCTTCTAAGAAAGAGGCCGCCAAAGAACAAGCCAAGCCAAAACCTAAAGCCGAGCCACAAAAAGCCAAACCTGCTGAAAAGCCCGTCAAAAATAAGGGCCAAGCCCGGTGGTGGACCGACTACGAAGAGCCCGAGAAGTCCGATGACGACAAGCCCGTGCTGAACACGGGGCAGGCCCGATGGTGGAAGCATTACGAGGAGCCTGAGAAGACAGGAGACGAGGAGCCCGTGAAGAATACGGGGCAGGCCCGATGGTGGAAGCATTACGAAGAGCCCGAAAAGTCAGGAGACGAGGAGCCTGAGAAGAATACGGGGCAGGCCCGGTGGTGGAAACACTACGATGAGCCAGAAAAGTCGGAGACGGATGAGCCAGTGAAAAATACAGGGCAGGCCCGGTGGTGGAAGCACTACGAGGAGCCAGAGAAGTCCGAGGCAGATGAGTCTGAAGATGACAAGAACTTGAACAAGGGTCAGAAAAGGTGGTGGAAGCCGTATCCGCCGCCAGAACCCCAAGAGGAAGAGCCACCCAAGCCCAAGGTCAAGAAAGCCGAGGAACCAGCCAAACCCAAGAAGGTCAAGAAGGAGAAAACGAAAAAGTCGTAGGCTCATCCTCAGGTAAGGTAGGTGCCCCTCAAATATTGAATAATATCGTCCAAAACCAGAACAACTTGAGAACTTACGAACTGAGAATGAGTTTCTTACGAGAAATAAAAACAAAACCTAAGAACATTTCATGAGACATAAATGCTCTGTTGGCTCAAACCTGGAGATTTAAAGAATAATTATTAAGGAACAATGGGATTTCATTAGTAGCAAGGAGCGGTATGGATAATTTTTAAATTACGCCAGTGCCAGTAGTTTATACCGAATTCACAGGCCTTCACCTTGAACCCTCTCAACTTTTTGCGTCCACTTCACTTTTTTGTTTTTGAGAACGATCCATTTTGTGATTATTTTTTTGTAGAGTTAGGCTACTGTACGACTGTATTTAAAGTATAAGCGAAGCGCGTATGCATCAATCTTCGTGTGTAGTTACGTAAATATTATATATTAAGTTGGTATTAATTTGATTTAAGTCTAGGTACATACTAAACCTTTAAGCAGTCCAGTAACCTAAATATATTACCTACAGTAGTATAAGAAGGTGATGATTCTATGGAGCGCTATGAGTCTGTGCTAGTGATATCAATATACGACAATGCCGATGTTGGGAGAGAATGGGGATACGAGTGAACTACATTATTATTTAAGTAAATATTCAATACCTTAGTGACTTTTAAATGACCGTAATTTCGTAGGGAACTATACACGTAACGTACCTAAGAGTTGATTTTGATTGTGAATGTGAAATACGACTTATATAATTATTTGGTTAAACTTGAAAAATAAAAATTGTGAGAAAGTGAAACCGTTGAGAATTTTCCGAGCTTCATTATGAGTTCGTGAATGCGAATAGTGTTAAAGTTAGAAAGCAGACGGACTTACATTTGGGGTAACCTCTTTCAGCCAGGCATCCGCTTGTTCATCAAAATCAATCTTACAGGCTTGACGCAAGTCATTAGCAGCCTCATGCCAGCGTCCCAAGAGTCTGGACACGTACCAAATAAAGGCATAATTTAAACTCTAAACGCCAAAGGTAGGTTACTAGCGTATTATACCATTTACGAATTTACCGATTAGCACGTCCACGGAACTTGTAGGCCACTGCCGAGTCGGGATTAATTTGGAGAGCCCGGTTACAGTCTCGAATACAAGCATTAGGCTTGCCCAACTGAATGAAGGCCTGTCCACGTTTGGCGAAGAGAAGGGCTGAGCCACCGTTGAGCTTAATTGCCTCACTGTACTTGACCACGCACTCCTCAAACTTTTCCTCGGCATAAAGGCCCACAGCCTCTCGCTTCAAGTCGTTGGACTTGTCCATGTCCTCCTCACTCACAGAGGCGTCAGGGTTCCCCATCTCTTGATCCGAATTCGGTGAGTCTGGCTCTGTTGTATGGAAATTACAATCCCAGTTATCCTTATTAATACTAAGCCATAATATAATATGTACGGAAAATCGGATAAACAATTTGATACGTACCAATGACTCCCTCTTCCTCCAAAACAGGGTACGGCTCATCCGGCTCTTCATCAGACTCTTCCATTGGCTCGGGTACTGTTTGTGGCGGCGGCTTTGGGGCTGACTTATTCGGGGAGTCACCAAATCCGTCATGCTTAGCATTTCCAGTGCCTGTTGCTGGAAGCTATAAAACAAAAAGAAATAAGACCGGAAACATATAATACCGTTTGCCAATACTTGACTGAAGTTGAGATACATCGAAATAATTATTTACGCAATGTCAAATGTCGTACAGATCTAAACCAATAAGGTAGTTACAATCAATAGAAAATATTAGCCGTACCTTTGCTCCAATTGAAACTAAATAGTCCCGGAAGAAGGCCAGTTTGGGAATAAAAATCATGTCCGGATGGGCCTTGAGGGCTGACACGAATGACTCCACATTCCCAAGTAACTCTTCGGACAACTCGTACTCTGCCATTCTGACCTTTGACACTAAGAACAGCTCTTGTTCACCCGACTTCCAATCAGAGATGACACGCGGAAATCCTCTGCGTAGTTTCCTGCAATTCACAATACGCAATAAAATGGTTAGGCTAAAATAACTTCCAATGTCACCCCATGCCGGGCCCATAAAGCATAGCCCAACGTCCCCGCGACACAAATTCTGTACACTTAAGGGTCATGGTCAATTAATGTAAGGATCTTACACTTTTCAGTTAAGTCGAAGTCCAAAAAAAAGTTGACCGGATTCTGGATTCGTAGCGTAGCGTTGTTATTGAAATGATGGACTAATCACACACACGACCGCGATGATCGCATGACATAAACTGAAACCCACAGTAGCCACAACCCGTCGTGGCTTGAGACACTCCGCTATCCTTTGTTTAGGCGTGGTCTTAACAGGCCGACGCGCCTTTTTGATACCCGGGTTCTAGATAATTCTGTGTAGAGGAGTGCACCTAAAATGGATCGCAGGAGCGCAGGGTGCCGTTTTTGTCACAGGTAAGAGGTCACGATGATGGTTAGTTCCAACGCCTTTTAACTTTTTTTTAAATGGACATGCATCTGGATGCTGGATTTAGATGTAACAGATTTTTGGTTAATTTAATATTATTGCACAAAAAACAACATAAATTGATAGGAAGTGTGCAAGAGAGGGCAGCTACAGTGTGCGATATATGAGGTCACTACTGGCGCTTGTTTAAATAACTTTAATTTTTACTTCGTCGACGTCGACAGAGACAGAAAAGGGGTATGAGTATAACTATTAAGTACACTCTTCGAATTCCTTAAGTAATCTCGGTTAAAGTTTCCTTGTAAAGATAACCTAATTTCCGCAGCTTGATGACGAGTTTTTCAAGGTTCTTATGACTTTATTGATTTATAAGACTTAATAGAATTTAATCTAAGTTTTCTTATAATGAAATAAAGAATTAGTTTCGGAACCATAAGTGTAAGTATTCTGATGTATGCAGAATAGTGATCGAGCAGAGTAAGAATCGTGAATCGTAATCAACAAACAAGGCGACACGTAAGCACAAGGAGAAGGAGAAAGCGAGCAGTATGCAGTATGCAGTAAGACGAAGAAACAAACCACGATCGTCATAATCTAATCAAGGTCGAGCTAAACCAAATCGGGAAATTTACTTTCATTTTAACTAAAGTAAGGGTAAGTCGTAGGTGAAGGCGCTTAATCGGAATACACTCATTTTTGAATGCAGGTCACGTATTTCTGTAGCAATTATGGC
The DNA here is from genome assembly GCA_034696285.1 of Hypogastrura burkilli. Taxonomy (NCBI): domain Eukaryota; kingdom Metazoa; phylum Arthropoda; class Collembola; order Poduromorpha; family Hypogastruridae; genus Hypogastrura; species Hypogastrura burkilli. The sequence continues at coordinate 7,634 of JAQFZY010002326.1, forward strand.
TTATGGTTATTGAGTTGCTTGTACTTGTACATTATGTTGCAACCTGTAGTTGTGGTGTGCGGTGTATCATAAACTTATATTTTTATCCACTAGGAGATTTAAATTCCACTATCAGCAATCAGAGGATGGCTTCGAACTTTAATTTAGCTCCTGGAGAACATTTTGTTCCCTGCCCGTACAACAAGTCTCATATTGTCACGTAAGTATTATTATCTTATTACCAGTTGGATATTGGATAGCATATGTACTTTTAATTCTAATTATTGATTATTGATTGTGTAGGAATTTTCTATTTCCACATTAATACTAAGGAAGTATAGTTGTACGTGTAATCTGTGACACTTAATTAGAATTCATGATTCTGATTACCATCATTAAATGATATTTCCAGGAATAAGAGAATCATTACCCACTTGAACAAGTGTAGGCAAAATTACCTCAAGGAAGGGAAGAGTGAAATCGTACCCTGTCGCTTCAACTATCATCATCAAATCCCATTCCCGGAAAGGAAAATGCATGAGGACAATTGCCAGGATGCGAGCAGTATTATTCCTGCGCTTACAGTACACGGTATTTGTATATAATTTGAGCTAATTAATATGAGGATACTTGTAATGCTAAGGTTAACGTTAAGGGACAAGTTGCAACTTAACAGTTTCTAACTTTCGTGGATGTTGCCGTTTCTCTAATAGTGAACACTCAGCCTGTCACGGAAGTTAATCGTGTTCGAGTAGATGACGGGGACGACGAGGAGGATTGGGATGCGGACGTTGGAATTGTAGGAGGATACGATCCCAAGGTGAAACTGGAGAAAGAGCTCCATCATTAGTAAGTGTGTGTATTATTATTTAGTACCCTACAACCTAACCTTGAATTACGGCTATGACCCACTATTTCAATTCTATATTACTCATGCTCTGTAGCATGCCACGAGGGATGACGCCATCAGAAAGGAGAGCATTTCGCGAGGAAAATCGTAAAAAGTGGAGTGCAGCCAGTGCTGGTACTACTGTAGTGAAGTCGGAGGATACAAAGTCGTACAACTGGGACGAAGATGAAGATTGACGATCATATGGAATACGTGCCTAATTATATTTTTGCTTTCGGCCGTTCTACACGATATATATGTACGATATACATATACATAGCTAAGTTGCTGGCTGACTGTCTTTCAAACTCTTCAAGATACACATGTGCGCCAAACGTACTGTACGAATATTATGTTTTTCGGAAAGGAATTATGTATATTAGAGGAAACTACTCTTTATCAGAAATCATCACTGACAAAATGTAGGTATTTGTAGGTATTTGATACTCCTTAAAAACAGCTTTTCGAGTGGAACGGAAACTATTTATTTAAATAACTATGACTCAGCGTGAATGAATTCTGAAAGGTCAATTTTGTCTAGAACCATTTGATTGCACAGATGGCAAATTTTCTCACGTTTAACTTGTTTTTTATTGTAAATTACAGATCATAATAATAAAAAATATACGATTAAACTGTTAATACTATTATATAACTATAACTAAGAGAGTTTTTGGAAAAACTAGGTTAATCAATACATTTTTGAATTTATTTATTTCAAAATGTTCAAACTTTCAGGGTTTCAGGGTCTTTCGCCTTTTCTCGGTTCTGTTGTGCTCAGATCTCTAGACGTGTTTTTTTTTCTTGATTGGCTGATTTTCTTTTCGCGCGGAGAAGTCGGCAATTCAAAATTCTCAAATTCAAATGTATTTGTATTATACTTATACACAATAGTCTACCTAAAATCAACCACCGTCACTATCTCCGCTACCTTCTTAGCTGGCCATTCTGTGTTTTGCTAACCTATCCCTCGGCCTCGGCGCTTCGCGCCAAGCGATTGGTTAGGCGCTCCAGTTAGTAGCTTGGAACGTTTAAAACCTAATCGTTTTAAATATAATCATCATTGTTTAAGGAAACACAAACACGGGAAATGCTGCATTTCCATGAGTGGTGAAGATAGTGCTTGTTGATTTTGTGGATGGTGGTGGATTTTAAGAAGACCGATACAATTAACTTTTAACTTAATACTTGTATCTTTATCTTTTGTCTTTTGACCTGAACATCAGTGAGTTGTCAGGGACCGCGATCTGTCAATTTTGTCAGCTGCCAGTGTAATCCGCAATCCGGGTATTCGGACTTTGACAAGTTGAGGCTAAGTTGCTAAAGCTAATTGTCTAGTAGTTCGGAGACGCGCCACTGAAGTTTTAAAGCGCTGTGTCGTAAAAAGTAAACGAAATTAAAAATGGCTGACTACTGGAAAAGTTTGGAAAAGAAGTACTGCGATGTTTGCAAGTGTTGGATGGCGGACAACGCATGTGTAAGCTACATATATTTGAAAAAAGCTTATTGTTAGTCCAACGTCCCACCCTAGATATTTCCTAGTATCCTAGTCCCCCGAAAAAATAACTACGTCGACACCAACTTACTTTTACCGAAATTAAAGAAAAAACCTGCTTTCAACTTCAACAGCTTAAGACTAAAAAGGTGTAACTGCCGAAAAATTAAATTCAGAATAGGCCTTGAAAGGTGACACTGTTAGCATAACAAATAGGTGAAAGGATGTTGAACACGAAACTTGTTTAAATACAAGTGCTCTGACGAGCTCGTGCGTGTAGCCCCACGTGCCACACGAAATGACGAATCACTACCGTGAAACGAATCGCAACAGTGAAACGAATAATTATTGAAAAGTGCTCTGACGAGCTCATGGGTGTAGCCCTACGTGCCACACGGCATGACGAATTACTACCGTGAAACGAATCACCACTACAGCGAAATGAATCACAACATTGAAATGAACCCCATTGTTTGCTAATGTATTTAAATTGCCCGCCAATTTAACGATTTTTAAAAAGTTTTGAAAGAGATTAGTTATGTGTATTTTAGTGTATCCGAATCCGTTGCTAACTCAAATTGACCCCGGGCGAACCTTCCGAGTCACCCAACGGTCGTGGGGCTACCGGTAGGCTGGATGGTTTGTCAATGTATTCATGATACCCAGGCCCGAGCGGTCATTTTGATATGTCACATGACATGGTGTGGTCGGGGTGACTCCGGGTCACCACGTGACTTCCATAGGTCAAAATCGAAAATTAATTCCTAACATATGACCCTGCACGGCTTGGGGCATCCGAATCCGTTGCTAACTCAAATTGACCCTAGGCGACCCTCGTGGGTCCCCTCGGGGTCGTCGGGTCACCGGTAGGCCAAAAAACTGGTTTGACAATTATATTCATGATCCCCTAGCCCATACGGTCATTTGGATATGTCACATGACATGGTGTGGTCGGCATGACCCCAGGTGACCTTCTGCGGTAACCTATGGGTCACGGAGGGGTCAAGTCATGAGTCAAACCATAAAATAACACTGGTTATGCTATTCTCGTCAATTTGATGTCACATGCCATGATTGAGTCGGATTAACCTCGGTTGACCTTCCGGGGTCACCGGTAGGGGGTCAAGGTAGGTCACCGGTGGTGTCAAATCACTTGTTGCATCCAATTATGTGATGCCGAGGTGCATACGAAAATTTTGATGTGATTTGTTTGACTGATTAGTATATAATAATCGGCTTTACGTGAAGCGCTCGTCGCTATTGCTTCTCACTCGAAGCATGACAGTGGCAATGTACGCTCATTTTAATATGCGGCTGCTGCTGGTCTCACGCATTGTGACAGTCAGACAGACAAGACCATTGCAGGAGACAGTTTGTTCAAAAAATGTGTTTATTTCCACGGAAGATTTTGCCCATGACTAATTTGATTAAGGTTAGTTTAGGTTTAAACGTTCGGCTGTAGTGACTGTACTCGGCCTAGCCGAACGGAAAGCAGTTAAATCTAACCGAACTTTCCTTTCAAACAGAACTGGGAAAAAATTTGGTCAAAGTAAGTTTGTTGGAATAGTGAATCTTTCGGTGAATTTGGGATTTCTCTTCGGTAGTCTTTCGAAAACCAATATAATTCGATTCAAACCTTACTCAAAAATTGATTAGGACAAACTTGACTTGTTCTACTTACTCATTTCAGAGCATCCAGTTCCACGAGAGCGGGAAGCGGCATCAGGAGAACGTACAGAAGCGTTTGAAGGATATTCACAAGCAGAGCAAAATAAACGAGAAAGCAGACAAAAAGATGGCGAGAGACTTGCGTCGTATTAACGAAGTACTACTAACCAACATACCGTCATACATATTATATAAGATTTTTGTTTTAATTAAATTGAATTTACAATGTAACTGGAAACTTGGTAATTTTAGGCTGCAATGGCGGCCATTGATAAGGACAAGGAGTCCAATCCAGACATGTCCCTCAAGATCGAGGCATATATGGACCACGTCAGGGAGCAAGAAATAAAACAGGGCGGTGGCGTGACACCAGCACTACAGACAGACGCAGAAAAGAGGGCGGCGGCTGGTCCCAAAATTCTACACCGTGAGGAAAAGAAGAAGAAGCTC
>JAQFZY010002327.1:0-12113 GCA_034696285.1 Hypogastrura burkilli
ACAAACAGAAACTGGCTAGTACAAACTCGCTTACGCTCCGCCACATCGTGGATATCGGCCACCCTGATTACTAGTTTTATTTATCCGAGGGTCTAGGTGAATGTATTGTTATTGGCTAAACATGAATCTTAAATATATAAGAATTAAAATATTGTCCGTTAAAACTTCGTTTTGAGATGTTTACCATTCCATGTTTAAAAAATCGAGTCATACAAGACAATACTACTATAGTATTGCTTCCAGTGTATTTTTAATTGTAGTGGTAACACTGAACTGATTTATTTTAACTTAGGTTATGACTTTGTCTTGGTATTCTGTGATAGAATGATGAATGATGCTTTTAGTTCCTTACGAGATTACGTCTCTGTCTGTATTTGTTAAATCATATTTGGCCGATTGATCCTGCTGACATATCCAAGTGGACGGGGGGAAGAGTAAAGTAACTTGAGGCCTAGGCCGGTAGTATGTTCTTGTCTTGGAACTTGCAAGTCAGCGCTCGTCTTGATTAGATTATTTGATACGACTTGTGTCTGGTTTGTACGGTACTTATGTCTGATGTAGGCATTTATATTTACCCTGTTGTAGCCCGTTACCTATGTATTAGCGTACATACTAAATTAGGTCTCACTGTCACAGGTCACAGTATGTACTAGTTAAGTTTAGCATAGGCCTCACATGCGAATTGCCTCTTCAGCATTTTGCACCATTGTAATATTCTGCATTAGTGATAGTGACCGTACTGAGATTTCTGTAATAAAGACTTGAAGTGCACATGCACATAGGAAGCGTGTCTAGCGTAAACATTTACGATATCCATATCCAAGAGAGATCCAACTTTTCATTCATTGCATTCTTTTTATCCTTCATATTCCTTAAGTACATCTGCAGATTGAGGATGGGCTGAGTCATATCATTGGGTGTACTTCTACATCTTTTCAGGTTCAAGTCATAAATAACTCAATCCGATACCTCATAAGAGTCATTTTTTCCCTTTTTCAAAAATTGACTATCCGGATGGGAAGTGGAAAACTTAAAGGAATTTTGAGATTCAAAATACTTGTTCGCTTATCATATGCGCAAATAGAAAACACAGCGGCTCTAAAAAGCATTTGCGCCATTATTAACAATATTATTAATTTTGTATTTAATATATCTCTTTATGCACAGAATCTCAAGTTTGGTGATTTCTGGAAGTTCCCCTAACATCATTCCTCGCTGACTCCATTCAAGGCTTCTCCTCCTTCAGCGTGGCAAAAAGATGTCTCCGTCGGCTCTATTGCCATTGACTTTAGAAGACACAGCTAGGAGGAACAGGCCCGTAAAATACTTTGAGATTATGATTATGACTCAAAACCCGCCTGCCCTTCATTTGACACTCCATGCAATGTTTTTAATACTGCGGATTTGGCTCATTTGGGAGGACGCGGAGCTTAGGAGATGCAGTATTGTCGGGAGTGAGACGGCGGGGACAAAGTCCCGGCTTCAAAGGAATTAATGACTCCTTAAGCTCCTCACACTCAATTTCCTCGTGTCCTGGGAAACAACAACTTTTGCAATAAGATGCAAGTGGCTGGAGAGAAAAAACCATGCAGTAGATAGTTTGAATGGGATCCTTTGAGGGGCCTAACGCCTTGAAGAATGCTTTGAAGGTATTAAGGCGGATCAGCCCTGGCCTTACTGATGATGATGATCATCCCAGCAACACCTGTGTGGATTGGACTCGACTCCGCACAACTATTTAGCTCTACTCTGGAGTCTTAAGGATATGCATATCAATATCAAGCAGGCCTAATCTACATAGTTCCTTAAGTCATCAACCATAATAAACCTGATTACGTGCAGCAGTCTAAACCTACGTTAATGCATAATATATCACGGCTTCTATTTTTATTTAATGCTGCCCAAACATTTAGACTCTAGGCCTAAAGAAGTACTGAACTGAGCAAATCTATATGTTGACTCAGGTCGGGCAGTCTATTATAATAACCGAAGCACGGGAACGGGAAACCGATAGCCGATTCAGGGGAATACCTCTTGTCATTAGTACGAAGGGTAATTCATTGTATTATGCTCAAACTGCATGCTGCCCCAGCATATAGCAGTAATGTTAATTTCTGACTAAAATATTTATGATTTGTTTCTTGTAAAGCTAAACTTGGATTATATTCGGTTAGACTGGGTTAGTTCTTGGTTCGTAGAGCTTTTTTCACGTTTCTAAGTATAATCCGTAGCGCAGGCTCCCTACAAAAAAAGTATTGTTGTTATTGCCCAGAACTCTTGCCTATTTGAGTTAGACAAATTTTCCTAGTTCACGTAAACTAAGTATAGCTATACGCTGTTAGGATCCTAATGCGGTTTACTATGGACCTTGTTATTGCGGAAGTCCTAGTCCAATTCGCACTAAGTCCCAGCCAATTGTTGAGGCGTCTGTGTGGAAGGACATCAGTGGCCGATCCTAACCGGTTATGAATGGGATCCGATTACGTCAAATCCCCCCACATCCTCAATTGTATCGTCTGTGCCAAAGGTTAAGGCGTTCGTCGTCATCCCTTGCCGAGGAGCCTCATTTATTCATACTATTGACTTTGCATTATGCGGAGGCATGCAATTTCCCTCCTCGTCCAGCACCAGCATCTGGTAACCTGAGCTTGGTCTTGTCAAAGTCCAGCTCTCCTGATCTGTTCCTCCTCAACTTCTCCATACTATATCAAGTTCCTTCCTCCTTTCCTATTGTTCCTAGCCTGCTCCCTAATTACTCTACTTGAGGATGGACCCATTAATCGCTCCCACGCCTTCCTCCAATCCACAGGTCAGGATGAAGTGGCTACTGATTCTGCAGGTCCTCTGCTTGAGGCCCGCCGCCGGCCACGCCGTCATCCAGACCACTTCCGGCCGGGTCGAGGGCCTGGAAGTGAGTAGCAGTTGGGGCCGCGTGTCCCTCTTCCATGGGATCCCGTATGCGGAGCCGCCGCGGCGGTTTGAGCCGTCTTCGGCCCTAACGGTCCCCCGCCGGAGGCCCATTGACAACGTGAGCGTGAATAGTGGGGGCTCCGAGCCGCCGGCCCCGTGTCCACAGGCCGGCCACCTGGACGGCCTCCTTGAGGAGGACTGTCTCCGGCTCAGTGTATTTGTCCCGGCAGACGTGAGCTACAACGGGGACCGGGACCGGCTGCCCATCTTCGTGTTTGTGCCCGGGGACGGGTTCGGGGAGACGGGGCAGTATGATGGGTCCGCCATGGCCGCCATTGGCCGCCTGGTCGTCGTGACCGTCAACTATCGTGTTGGTAAGGAGGGGGCTCCGCCAATATATTTACCTTACGCTTCTGCTTACTGATTCTCACAAAAAGTAGGAATTTTAGCCGAAACGAAGTATGGAAATAAGGCCAGTTCCATTAAATCCCACTTTGTCGATTAAATCCCTTCAGAATGGGATTAAATGGGACTGTAATTTCATAGATTTTAATGGAATTTAATGCTATTGTGATGTAATAGATTCTATTGTGATTTAATTTGATTGTGAATTAATAGGGTTTAAGGGGATTTAATGGGACTGTGATTTAATGGTTTTTTAAGTTATTATACAATTTTCTACATCCTGTCACAGTGGGTGGTATTAAATGGGATGTAATCAGGAGTCAATTTATGCAAGTTGCATATCCCACCTGACTTAAATCCCGTCACACTGGGATCCGATTCAATCCCATTAATTCCTACTGAATCACAATCCCATTAAATCCTAACACTAACAACTCTGGTAACTGTTCCCCAAAAATATATGAATTCTACAGGAGAATGATTTTAAAAATCAACTGATTTTTAAAATCAAATCACAGTTTTTCGATAAAATCAAAATCAAAAATCACGTTTTTGCCGAAAACCAAAAATCAAAAATCAGTGATTTAAAATCACATTTTCGTTCATTTCTGTGATTTTAAATCATGATTTTCAAAATCAAACAAAATCAACTTTTTTTTTTCAAGTATTGATGCCATTGTACATAAAACGAATGTACTGAGTGTGTATTAATATAATTACAAATCTTAAAACCACGCTCAACTACACAAATTAATTAGATCCCATCAGAGTTGAACAACTTGAAGTGTATAATTTATTACGATTGCAATATATGCAAAAATACAAATAACAGCAGCAATACTCAATCATTCATTCGGACCCTTTGACGTTTTCTTAGTACATGATTGCTTTGAGCAAAAGTAACTGTTCGAAATTAGTATCGGTTAAACGTCTTCGGTTCGGGCAATGTATCATACCGTCATACTTGAACAGGCGTGTTCTACAGTGGCTGATGATGGAAGATTAAGTTATTCTATGATCTTAAGGTTTAGTTTCACAGTTAGGAACAACTGAATTATCTATTATGGACGCAGATGGAGATGAAACTACATATGTATAGCAACGTTACTGAGACGTCTAAATAAGCTTGGCCTCAGGGTTCAGCATTCGGCAGTGTTATCGTTATCACAGGTTCTTTAATGTATCGAGAAAGCAAGAAAAAGATCTATCTACTTTATGCATCCGGACCACCCAATATTTTTTATTTACAAAAGTATTTACAACGTAGAATATGGTAAAGCTAACTTATTGGCGCTATTTGTAAGTCAGTAAGAAATGAGTTAAATATTCGTACAATAGTCCATACTACGTGTCAATCTGCTCAGTAATGATGATAAAGTGTAAAGGATAAAGATATGAATGAAAAGCGAGGTGGGTGGGCAATATGTTAAAAAAAAATTCCCCTTATATAGCTGCGTAAGGACATACCACTAAACGTAAAGCTTATTCGAGTTCTGAGAATTATTTTTTTAATAAAAATAAAAGGAATTATTTTGAAGAAAAAATGCCCGAAAATACAAAATCAAAAATCAAACGACTTTGCAAATTCAAAAATCACAAAATCAAAATCATTGAAGGCTTCAAAATCACCATTTTAAATCAAGTGATTTTTAAAATCAAATGATTTTGCCCATCCATGGAATTCTAGCCTGAGTCTTTGAATCCTTAGACCCGAAAATAGCTATTCAAGGAAAAAAATCGTTAAACAGTTATACGTCCTTTTTTTTCGTCTTAACCTAAAACGCAACCGAACCTACCCCACTAGTCATTTTCCATTTTCCGCTAAAAGCTATATGTTTTGGACTGCGTATTTCGTTTTCGAATTCGTCAGACCTGAAAGAATTATGTTTTTTCCGGGAAAAGTATAGAATTGACCCAACATGTGTTATATTTAATAGTAGAACAGACCTAAGCTAACCTAACTTGCTGCTTTCAACTTAGTATTAATGCTTCCCAGAAATATAGACATTAGTACAAAAGACAAAATATAAATGAGCATACGTATTTAGATGTTATTATCTGGTATACGATTAATATTCCTAATCCGACCACAGTAATATCTGGAGCATTAGTTCATTTCGATACTTTGTTTGTGCTAAAATATAGGCATACTTTTGAGCAGCATTTATCCCAAGGCAGTATATCGCCTAGATAGTTGCCTATCTTAGTGGACTTGAACATAACCAAATTAGTGATCTAATTAACAATATGCATTTAAATTTATAATTTTCCGCTAAAACATATATTTTAACCGGAAAAGGGCGAATCTATATACGGTAGGTATATAAGTGTATTTTTTTAATACTTTCCAGGCGTTTTTGGATTCCTGAGCACCGGGAACTCGAGCCTTACCGGGAACGCCGGGCTGACTGACATCCTGAGCGCCCTTGCCTGGATCCGGGCCAACGGGGAGTCCTTCGGCGGGAACGTGAGCAGTATTACGGTTGGGGGCCGGTTTTCGGGGTCCATGGCCCTGTCCGCCCTCCTCACTTCGGCCCGATTCCTGGAAGGGCGGGAGCCGCTGGCCCACCGCCTCATTCTCCACGGCGGGATGGCGACCGGGCCCTGGGCCGTCCAGCCGCGCCCAGTCCTCCCATTCACGCAACTGGCCGGCCTGGCGGACTGCCTGCCGAGGGCCTCCATCCAGGACACGATCCGGTGTCTCCAGGAAGTCCCGGCCCGAGTCCTCCTCAAGGTAGGGACAGTATACCGAACCCTTGACCCCGTGTCATATGATACTATGAGCTCACACTTGTATGTTCTTTGTAGAAGGCTGAGAGAGTTCCTGAACTCTGGAGGCCCGTCATTGACAATGTGACCCTGCATGGGGACCCCCTCCACCTCATTGAATTCGTAAGGAACCGTTGTTGACCTCTCTTCTGATTTCTGATCTTTATGTGACACTTAAGCAGAGTTGTTTTACATCTCACCGTCTGGGTTAAATCCCATCAGAGTGGGGTTAAATCCCATCAGAGTGGGGTTAAATCCCATCAGAGTGGGGTTAAATCCCATCAGGGATCCCTTAAAGGGATTTGAAGTTGGTTACAGAGTTTTTCATTAAATCTAACTTTTCTGGTAAAATCCTATTAAAGTGGTATTTAAGATTTCACCGAATTGTGATTTAATGGGTTTGAATGGGACTTATTTAGATTATAAGTTCTGTATCCCATTTTGTCGATTAAATCCCATCACGCCTGGTGGGATTTAATTAGACTTCATTTGGCAAAAAGTTTGAAAGTTGCTTATCCCACTTGAGATAAATCCAACTTAATCACACTCAGCAACTCTGATTGGTTATATCCCTATTCGAATTAAATCCCACCACAGCTGTTCAGATTTAGTGGGATTTTAAATTGCCTATCCCACTTTGTTGATTAATACCCATCAGAGCTGGTGAGCTTTAATGGGACTTAATTCGACAGAAATTTTTGAGTTGTTAATGGGATTGACCTAAATCCCATTAAATCCCACACAAGAACGGAATACTTAAAGGCCTACTTTGTTCAAACCGACAGGGTCGGTTCCCACTCTCCGTGGACGTAATGATAGGTGACAACAGTGGATCGGGCTCCCTCTGCTTCCGGAAGCGCAATAAGCTCTCCGCCAAAATTGAGTCGGATCTGCTCAACGAAGAAGACCTGGGCCTCCTCATTGAGTCCAGCCTTAGCGTGAGTTCCAGCTTCAGCCCTTCCCCAACAGCTCCGTATCACTCTAACAAGATATTTAAAAGTGTTTTTGGTACTTTCAGGAATTTTACAAGGTGGAGGACGAGGGGCTGGCCGCCGTGGTGACGCACGAGTACTTGTACTCTGGCTACAAGGAGAAGTCCCTCCGGGACACTTACCAGCACTTCTGCGGGACGCTCTTCATTCGGAATCCCCTCGAACTGGCCGTCCGATACATTTCCCGCTTCCGGAAAAACGTCTACCGCTACGAATTTGCTCATCATCCCCAGTCCTCGGCCAGCCCGGCCTGGCTCGAGGCCGCAATTGGCGACGAGACGGACTTCCTGTTCCCGCCGAACGGGACGGCCTTTGAAGGGGAAGACCTCCAAGTCTTCCAGGACTTCCTTGGGACTTGGATCAATTTCATAAGGAAGGGGTAATGGACCTAATATGACTCCAGCCCAAGAAATATAAACCATAGGGACAATTTGCATGAAATTCTGAAATTATCAAATATACTGTACATAGATGATTGTACACTTTGAGTTTATTTATATGGGACTCATACCCTATTCAACTTTGGCTTGTATTTTTCGTGGTCGCTGAAATATACCTTTTGGACGCTAACATAGATTTTGGCAGCCAAAATATAATTCAGTGTAGCTATAACATAGAAATAAGCAGAACTATTTATTTTAGAAATTTGGTAGAAATGTTCTTCGCAATGTTCATAAAGCGAATGCAATTTATTTGAGAAAAACGATTTCCACACATATATCTCCCCTTTTAGTTGTCTTGTAAGATTATCAGGCTGAATTTTACCATCAGATAATGTGTTTGGAAATCATTTATTTGTCTGTACAATAAATGACACTTGAATTAGCATGTATAAGAACATTAAAAAAAAAAACATTTTCACCAATTTCTAGAATAGTTCCGCTAATTTCTATGTTGTATCTGCCATGAATTATATTTTGACCCTCGAAAGCTATATTTCAGCCCACCCACGAAAAATGCAAGGCGTTTCGGATTTAAATCTACAGATATATTTTGTGGGCTGCCTTAAATACAAGCTTTTGTACTATACAGTAAGAATCCCGGTAATAATATTGACGTTCGACAGGTCTGACCTCTAATTGTTTATTAGGGACCCGGCGAGCAAGACCGGGGCCTGGCCAGAATTTGACGAGGAGACGAAGGAAATGTTCGTCTTCACGTGGGACGGGATGAAGTTGGACTCGAGCCGGTTCCTGGACCGTGACGTCCATTTCTGGAGACAGACCTTCACGCCGCTCCTGGGCTCCGTAGAGCGGGGCCTGAGGTGCCGGGCGGGCTCAATTGAGGGGCTCTGTGAGAGCCTGGGCCATTCCAAGTCGGGCTCCGGACCCGCTACAACCTACTTTTTAATTTTTCTAATATTCCTCGGCATCTGTGTCCTGATTGGGCTGGGGGCCTTCGTTTATACGACTTGGAGGAAGCACAAGCTCCTCTTCGAGAACCATCGTCGTACTCCTATGCTTATGTAAAGTAGTCGCTTTGACACAAATGTGATACCTTTTGTATAATGTATTCCTGGCTGAGTGTTAACCCTTTGTACAAAATATTTATAGGCTTAGGTATTTGACCTCTCTTTCCTATGGACCACTACTGGGTCACCAATAAACTTAATATTCTTACTTATAGTAGGACCAGGGTTTCGATTTTCTATCTTATGGATGATATTTATCATACCTTGATACAAAAAGAGGTAAGTACTTTTTTTTATCCGAGGGTCTAGGTGATAAAAATGATTTAAAAAATATATATTTTGTCGTGTAATCGATGGGTGGCTATGAAGTATTGTTTAGGACACGAGCTAAGGACAACTTATGTATTTAGTACACTATACATGGCTGTAAGAAGTATGGTAAACATGTTTCCTGTTTTAGTTACCACTGCTTAAGCCTAATACCCACTGTTAAACTTGAATTCAGGACCATTTCCGCCATTTTCTACTATCTTTATCATTTTTATCACCGAATGATATTTATCGACAGAACAGGTGTACGGTGATGGTGATAGAAAATCGAAACTATAAGACTACTAGTGTACTGATTAGGATAAAGATCATTTTTCAGTTTTATTTGCTTTGAATAAATGGTACAGTATATGACTATAGAACATTATAGTAGTAGTTTCCTTTAACATACAGAATGCTACAGCTAGCTGGGCAGGTTAAGAGTGACGATTACCTACTGCGCAGAACATGCCCAAAGGTCAAGCGACCCTTAAAAAAATGTCCAGGTCCACAACTCACTATCTATAGTTTTTCCAATGTCGTGCAAAAGTTATGTAGCATAAAAAGTGTTGTGGGTTTACATTTGAGGGGGTCTTAGGAGGGAGCCGCAAATCCAAAGAATATGATTTATCACAAATACAGTAGTAGGCGGCTCAGTTGATATTAGGCTTTGAGTCTTTAGACAGCTAAACAACTAGCCTAGTCCTGGAATGCGTTTACAAAACTAAGTCTGACTATGACAGTTATGGAACGACACGGAAATATTAAGTAGTAGTACTGATATAGACTATTATTAGGCAAGTCTCCTCCATAGCGCATAGCTCGTCCCGAAGGGGATTATTTTGAAGTCCTTCTGAGGCCTTATGCTATACTATAGATAGTAAGATCGTACGATGCGTGGAACTGACAACTTACGAACCAGTAGAATTATTAATACGATGTAGATATCCTGTCTCTAGTTGCTTAACTTCAGTTCAGCATCGTATGTCGATCATAAATATTTCTCCTCTGTTCCTGAACTTGTCGTTTCCATTTGCTCTGCTGATGGCCCACGCGATTGAGAACACTCGCCGAGGGGGCACCTTCACAATTTAAGAAGGGACCGAAAATAATTATAATTCAGCATTAATTCTAAGAATTGGGAATTGGAATAGCCGTGACTTTACCTGGGCTTGTCGTCATGCGTATAGTATGAGTGGCTCGGCTTCCTCCTGCCGCGTCACTGGTTCCCTCCTCCTGCAAGAAGTTGAACCCGCCATTCTCTACTTTGAATTAAGAATTAAGTTTAAGGTTGAGTTACAATGGTTGTCTTACATCTTCGTTCGTGTGCTCCTGGTACGCCGTGCTCTTAATCCTTTTGTTGAGGAGAGGCTCCAAGCACATCAGAAAGAGCATGTAGATCATGAGGAGGGAAACGATCCAGATCACGATAATCACCACAACCTGGAAGCATGATACAGACGTCACTAATTAAAATATCCTATAATCTCTTCGTAGTACGTGCAGAATCTGGCAAAAGTTGCCTAGGCTAAGCAGTAAGTAGTAATCTTATATTCAAGTGATATTCAATTGAATAAATGCTGTGTTTTACACACTCGGAAAACGAGCCCGACACAAAACTTCCAATAAAAGAATGAAATAGGAATCCGCATTTACTTTTACATTTAATTGATCCTACCGAAGACCAAAGCAAGAGTAGGTACTTTACTATCAGAGAATTGTAAATCATGCTAAATTACGTACTTACCTGTATAATGGTTGTGTTTCGGCGACTATAGTGACAGTTGCATCTGGGACAAAACTCTCCGTCCTTTCCTCCAATAATGTGAGCAATCATAGGCACCACGACCGCTTCACAAGTGCTGCACAAAGACAGTTATTTAGTACATATAAGTCAGATTGTAGGGAATACTGTACCTTTGACGTTTTAATTAGCTATCTTCTTGCTTTCTTCGTATTTTTATGATAGTGGATTAAACTAACTACTGATTAGTAAATTTCAATAAATACTAACCATTCACTTCGTGATTTAGATAGTGCTGGAATGTAGACTGTTCTGTTAGTTATTATGGTGACCTCCTTGATGACGTTGCTAGGCTCAGGGCAGACACAGACGCATCTGGTATCCGAATATTGGCTGGACTGGGCCTAAAAACAAGAAATTAAATACATTTAATACAAATAAATTGATCGTCCAACCCAAACCCTAGCCCAGATTTTTGGGAGATATTAATGAGTGAAGGATGAAAATCTGACATTGTAACTTGTAACCATTGATACAGGCTGTCCATTGTCCTAACCCTCATTTCCACACTCCACACTCGTAGGTATTACCACAAACAACAATATTTATAAATAAAATACTGAATAAGAACTTACTTCCGCAGGGGTCAGAAGAGTAACGAAAAGCAGACCGAAGGCTATCAAGATACTTCCGCTGGATACCCAGGACCCGCTCCGCACCGACATTTGACCCTCCCCCGCCATGGCAGATGACTCCACGTTCAAGTGATTGACCCCAGGCACAGGAACTTAGCCTGCGTCACGGGTGACCTGGAACTTCGAGCCCCACCTTCTTGCTTACTTAAACACGGTTAGCTGGTTTTTGTAACCTTAATTAAATATACCTTCAGATGGTCAACTGTTGACTGACTCTGACTATGACTTCACAACAACATGTGACGATGTGACGGATTCTTCCTGACAGAAACTCCCAGCTCGCTAAAGCCCACGCCTTCCCACGCCAATTCAGGAAACGGATTTCAATGAGACGTGGAAAGCAGCGGCGGTGTTATCTGGCTGTGTGAATTCGCGCGCTTAATGGAATAAACCCGACTGCCTCAAAAAAAAAACAGATTAAAAGGGCAGTAGGGAGTATGACGCTTGCCATGTTTCCATCTTAAGCCTCTGCTCATAACATTATGAATAACTATGTGGTAAGATTGATAGTTGCAGCTTGTATGTACGGTTTGTATACAGTTGCAGCATGTTTGTACGCTTATAGAGTCTAGTTCTTATGTTGCGGACTGTTTAGGAATTTGAACTATTGTTCAAATTCCTAAAGATGGAGAATTCAAGAAATGCAAAATTCCATCTCGAAATTCATTATTACCGTGTTAACGCAGTAAATACAGTTACACATTCGTCTTATCCGGCCTCGCCGAATGTCACCGTCAAAACTGTTTCCTTCTTTTACATATATATAGTTGAGTATCAACACGCGTTTTTGCTCGTTCACCGCAGAGTAAGGTAAGACGGGTATGCTTGGGTGGCAAAAGTCTCGATTGAGGATGTGACGTCACAAAGTGGTTCCTACG
>JAQFZY010002328.1:0-12112 GCA_034696285.1 Hypogastrura burkilli
CCGAATTCGTGGACATTTGGCAAAAGATTTGCAATACTCATACGTCATAAGAATATGCTTTTATGTCGAAATCCGTTTCTTAGTAATAAGGTACACTGGTGTCTTTCACATGTCATGTAATATCCCTACATATTATATGTATGTACACAGTACACGAGTACTTGTAATTTTAATTGCATTTTGCTATTTGTTATAGTTAGCTAGTTCGTAGTATACGTATATTACCTCTTATAAGCAACGTAGTTTTAGTGACTAAATTATATGGACCTGCATACATCTTTGGCCAAGAGTCAAGTGACGACAGGAAGTCTCATACTTTGTAGTAAAATATTTTTGCAAAACTAGCAGAAACGCCCTAATTCAAGCAAAGACTTTGGGTTCTTATCTTTAGCGGTGACCCAAGACAGATCCGGAGCTGTATTACGTCTAACAACTAGCAGTCTACTACATACTACATACATAATAATAATGACTGAAACCTAACTTTGCACTTTGATGAGTTAAGTACTACGCAGGACGCAAGCTTATAATTGGTGTAGAGAGTGCGTTAAGTAACTGTACCTAACTTTTCAGTATTAGTTTGGCATAATCATATCGTTTAACAAAAATGCAAGCCGATAATGTAAGTACCCATTACGGATTTCTACTGAACTTCCTCAACTTGATATTTATATTTGTACTGTACTACTACTTGGAATCTAAGTTGACTATCAACGTCTACGTATTTATTTCTTCATTGGTTGAAGTTGAAGTAGTAATTCATTCTGTAAGAAGTCAAAAAGAGTGACTGCACCTGCCATTGTATTGTATTGTGCTCGTTTCCAGTAATAGGAAAATCTGTATTTTACTTTAAATTGTTCCTATAGTTGAACTTGTATTTATGACTAAAATTAATCTACTAGGTATGTAATCCCGCTCACGTGCAGACTTCATGCATTATCTAATCTAAGTTTAACTTCTACCTGATATTAAATATTCAATTTTGCAAGTGCTAGTACTGGGGAAATACATTGTATTTTTATATGCTTGCTCTTATCGCCGTATGTCAAGTCATGTCAATTGTTCGTATTTCCGCTATACAGTACTGTTTCTGCTTATTATGATCCCGAAATCCCTTACCTAGAGGTAGGTATGATATACTTATGATTCTTCTTGTTAAAGTTCAGTATTTTAATGTTCGTGTTTTTTTCTGTGAATAATAAATACAAGAGTCGATAGTGAGCCTTAAATTTTGAGGCCGATAATTGTGTGATTTAAACCAACAGAGTACTTGAATTTGAACCAGAACTTGAATTTTTGACAATGTTGTAATCCGTATTTTCGTCATTTTCCCCCCTAGTTTCAGATCTGAGCCAAACTTGAGGAGAGAATGGCCCGCCTCCTCCACATTGACATCCTTGCCGTCCTCTTCGGGATCGGGACCTGGGTCTGTGTGAACGGGCTCTGGGTCGAGCTGCCGCTCCTTGTCCTGGCCCTTCCCGAAGGCTGGAACCTCCCCTCCTACTTGTCCATCGTGACCCAACTGGCCAACGTTGGGCCCCTTGGCTACACAATCCTCCACTCTCTCTTCCCCAGGCAGGTCACGGAGAAGGGAACCATTTACTTGACCATGACCATTGGCTCAGTCTCAACAATCCTCCTTGTTTTCTTCTGGAATGAGACAACCCATCTCTTTGGGACGGAGAGGTCAACCGCACTGCTCGGTAAGGTCGCGAAAGTAGAGTTCCTCGTCCTCTAAATCCCACAATTCACAGAATTTCCCAGTATAGATTGAGCGAGCAGGAATTTTTTAAAGTAGCGCAGTTAACAATTGTCAACCGCTCACCATTCCCGGGTTAATCTGATTCTTCCTTGATGGAGATGTGATTTAATGGGAACTTGATAGTATAATTGGTATGTAATTTAATAGGATTTAGTCGGATTGTGATTTAATTGGATTTAAAGTTGTTCGTCTCACTTTGCCAATTAAATCCTATCACAGCGGGTGGGATTTAACGAGATTTAATTTGGCGAAAATTTTTGACAGTTTTTTTTAAAAAATATCACACTTGAACTAAATCTGATCCAATTAAATCCCGCTAACTCTGGTGCTAATGACTACAATGACATGCTTGATTTCCAGTGCTCGTCTTCACGCTAGCCTTCGTGGACTGTTCGAGCCGGGTCCTCTTCCTCCCCTTCATGGCTCGATTCCAAACCATGTACTTGACCTCCTTCTTTATCGGGGAAGGGCTCTCCGGGTTCGTCCCAAGTATTTTTGCTCTAATTCAAGGGGTCGGCGGGAACCCGGAGTGTCGCTGGGTGAACACGACGCTGGAGAACAGCACTGAAGTCGTCCCAGAGCTTCAGGCCTTCACGCCGCCCCCAGTATTCACCATTGAGACCTTCTTCTACTTCCTCTTCGGAACAATGTTGTTGAGTGCCCTGGCCTTCCACCTCCTGACCTACAGGTCAATTACGAAGGGGGCCCTGGCCACGGGCCCAGCCCGTCATGAGAGCCCTACAGAGGTTCTGCTCAACACTGCAGAGCCGCCAACGTCTTTCTATCAGTCCACGTCCCCTACGACTTCCCTCGAGGAAATCAACAAGGCAGCTGCTGCCGAAGAGGAGGACAGCTTTCAGGAGACTTCAGTTGATGAGGCCAGGCCCAAGCGCGTGTCCATTGTTCCAGCTCAGAATGGGAACGGGGATGGGGATGGGCGCGCGCATGCTCAGGAACTCGCTGTAAAAGGGAAGAGAGCGCCATCTCCGAAGCCAGAAAAAGAAGCTCTCTTTACTCACGTGTCCAAGCCCATGTTCATTTATCTATTGACCATTCAAGGGATCATCTGTTGCTTTGCCAACGGGGTGTTCCCTTCAATCCAGTCCTACTCTTGCCTGCCCTACGGGAACGTGGCCTATCACTGGGCCGTGACGCTGTCCACAATGGCGAATCCCGCAGTCTGTTTCCTCCTCTTCGTCCTACCAAGACCAACCAAGAGCTCTGTTACTACGATTTGCGTGGCTGCTGTTGCGGTGTCTGCCTATGTCTTTGCCACGTCCGTGATGAGCCCAAACCCGCCCCTAGTGGGTCGGAAGAGTGGGGAGGCCTTGCTGGTAAGGATTTACTTCTGTCCAAAAATATCAAGTCAACGATTGTAACCAAGGAATATGACTTAGGTCGAGGTTCCGGCATTTCCAAGAGTCTTTATCTCTACTTTCGTCTATTGCAGATAATGTCTTGGATCCTCCAAGTGGCCTTCTTCACTTACGTCAAGGTCTCAATAGCAACTATTTTGCGAGCGGAGGGGAAGCGGGGCCTGTTCTGGTGCGGGGCAGTGACGCAGGCCGGCTCAGCCATTGGGGCCTTTGTAACTTTCTTCATTGTGAACAACACGGGCGTTTTCCAGAGCTTCAATGCTTGTACAGAGGAATCTCATCCCATGCTAGCGCCGCTCACGGAATCAATTGTAACTTAATCCGTTTTGAATTGACGTCCATGATTATGATTTCTTGGTTTTGGGCTCGACGAGCGCGTTTCGCGTAGTAATTGTATTCCGTTTCTTTATGATTCTGTAATAGCAATAGCGTCGCTAATTTAAAATGGATATTTTATTTAGTAATGACTCCAACCACTGACCAATGATGTAACCGGTACTGGAGATTTAGTTGGGTTCATTTAGCGTTTAGTTTTGTTTCTCAAAGAGTTTTTACGATTTTATTGCGCTACTTTCGTCCGTCCCCTGTTTCGAGCCTTGAAACCCAGAAATCATGACTGAACCCTCTCTTTTTCAGCCCTGGTGCTACAGTCGTCCAGAGTCCAACTGAATGAAGGTACAGGACAGTCAGAGTGATTTGTTGTTTTAAGTTTTTATTTTTAGCCAACAATTTTATCATGACTCATGACAGGGTAACAAGTACTTAATTAAATATGTAGTATCATACTGAAAGTGAAAATACATTTTGTACGAAGTAAAAGTATTTTAGCTCTCAGTTGTTGCTGCTGTGAACAAATTAAATTAATACAGTAGGCAGTAGTACTTGATATGTGTAACCTAAATCCAGAGTTGTTGAGTGGGATTTAATGGGATCCCGGCGTGATGGGATTTAGTCGACAAAGTGGGATAAGTAACTTAAAATTCCATTAAATCCCATTAAATCTTATTCCCGACCAATCCCATTCCGGTGCGATTTAACACAACTCTGCCTAAATCAGTTACTTTAGTGAATCTAGTTTATATCGCTACTGAGCTTTAGAAGTGTATTTTCAAATGCACTACAGTACTTAATTCATAGTCAGTTCTAGCCAGAAAAGTATTAGAATATAACTTCAATTTGTAATTGAATAGAATTATGTATTACTTAATACCTATATACTTCATCGGCTTTGAATGACAATAAAGCCAATTATGAACTGTTAAAATACTTCAAAGGCACAATCTGCTACTGGGATCATGTTCATAGAATCTGGAAAATGTGTATATGTCTCCGAATGTCCTTGCAGCCGAATTACGCTTTTCCCTTGACAATAATAAGGACCTTTTGTTTGATACCTTTTATAATGTGAGGCTGTGACACTGGATATTCCGTAATGGTATGACCAAGGAACCTTGGGTATGACCATGAACCCTGCGCTTTTTTTTTGTTTTGTTTTTTTACTATTTATGTGTATTCGTATTAATTGCCGTAAATACTGATTCCGTCCATGTGATTACCGTTATCTGAATCTGAAGCCTCCCGAACCTAAACCTGAGATGCACCTTAATCAAATATGGAAATTGAAATTGAGCCTACTACGTAGCAGGTTCTCATACTTATGATTTGAAACCTTCCTGTCCTTCATTTTATTTTGATAACAAGGATATCAACTCAATAAGTGCCATACATTGTAAATTATAAAATGTATTTGACGAAGAGAGGTCAGTCCTAAGATGGTGGAGCTCTGGTGACGTGGTCAAGGATTTCCAGCAGTCGGACATACAGTTTTTATGGAGCCTGCTAAGCCCACAACCACAAGTCCTCCTGACATTGACCCCGTCGGAGCCGAGGCCGTCTTAAGGAACCGTCGTATGCAATTTGGTAAGCTGTGCACTTCCGCTTATAATTATTTTTTGGTTAGATAGAAATTCTTAATTTCCTACATATCCCCTAAATCACTTTGATTTTTGATCCAGGAAAGACTCGATCCTTGAGTCAGTATGCCGTATCCCTCCCGAGTCAGCCGGCGGATGTCTCAGGCATTCATCCTCGGGATGATCGCTTTCATTTTTTCCAGAGGGTGAGACTTGGAAATTTTGAAAAAAGAATTGTCACAATTTAAGTAGGCTTGTATTTAATTCGGCCCTAAAATAATATACAGTCGGGCTAATCTAAAGGATTTCATTTACAGGGACGGGACTTTCAATCCCAACATTCGAAGCATCATTACACAGCAGATGAACTTCGTGTTCTCGAGACATATGAGAGCTCTGACAACTTACCTTCACATACCGAGGTCTATCGGCAATGGCTTGAGGAGCTACCTCCGAGGTTTAGCTTGTTGCTTGTATTTAATGCTCCCGAAAAAAGTATAGATTGTAGGTTGTAGCCCGATAGAAAGTATGGAAATGAGTAGATCTAGATGTTAACCAAATAATATGATTCAGGGCGGGTATGGAATAGGGATCCGGTACACCGCCTATGACTTTGGTAGCCAACATCTATATTCACTCGTTTCCATCTTTTGTTCTGGTCTAAAATCTATATTTTTGTGGCACCATTGCTAATTTTTTAAATCATGTTAACTTTCAGACGTGCTGCGGAGACATGGTCTCTTGTGATCGTGATCGGCGTCATCATTGGGACCCTTTCCTTCGTAATGAAGGAGTGCTGTGAATCCCTTCAAATATTCAGCAATCCATTTATAGGGGAATACATTGCGGTATGTATTCAATTTATAGTACTGCATATTTAATTGAGTTTCCTCAAGAATATATAACATTGATTTCTTTTACTTTTGATAGAGAGGGGAAGCCTATCGACTATGGATGTATTATGCAACAATGAGCATGACGCTCTCGGCACTCTCTGCCATCATTTGCGTATATTTCTGTCCATGGGCCGGCGGGAGCGGGCTACCCGAACTCATTGGAATACTCAATGGATGCGTCGTAAGGCCATACGAAGGATTTATTTAATTTTCGGAAAATGTATTGCCTTTAGCCTATAGCAAAATATGTAAATATAAATGTTTCTGTGTTAAAATCGATACATGTTGTGCAGCAATATACGCATTTCATGCATTCGTGTTGTTTATGTTTCTCCAGGTCCGAAACATGCTCAACTGTAAGACGCTCATATGCAAGATCCTGTCCACGCTCTGTACAGTCCTAAGCAGCCTGCCTGTAGGCTTCGAAGGACCAATGATTCATATTGGAGCAATGGTTGCGGCAGCAATGGCGCGGCCTGTGGACTGCCGATGCAACTGCAACCGAAGGGTCGTTCCGGATCCTAACGGGCGCATGCCTTCCACGCCGAGTGCAGAGTCTCAAAGGTGACGCTGGACCTTGGAAATGGATTTAAGTGATCTCCGATCGCTGTAATATTCTATTTTTTATTTTAGGGCTGATAACAAGAAATCCTGCGGGTTGAAGCTCTGTCGTTACAGAGACTGCAAGGAAAGGCAAGTGCAATTATACTCACAATCGCATACCATTCAAGTGGAATTGACTTGTGATCGGAGATCGGCTACATATCTTAAAGTCTTTTTGGCTAACATCTGGATTCGTTCATTCGCATACTTTCTATTGGGTTAAAATCTAAAATTTTTAGGCGGGCATTAAATACAAAGATTTCTTTTGACAGACATAACCTGATTTGCATGGGCGCGGCTGCCGGAGTAGCTTCGGCCTTCAGCGCCCCAATCACAGGCCTCCTCTTCGCAATGGAGGAAATGTCATCCTTCTGGTCCACTTCCCTGACCTGGGAAACCTTTGTCTGCTGCATACTGGCCCGAAGCGTTACTGAAATATTCCGAAGCATTGTGGCAAGCCTGATGCATCGTGGCGGAGGGAAGTTTGTAGGCTTTGAGTTCTCTGAGTCGGCCCTGTTTGACGTGAGCTACTGAAACTTGAAGCTTCTTAGTCTGTGGTTGTACCGTCTACCCAGAGTTGTAAATGGTTCCAATATTTTTCCGTATTACAGATGAAGGAACAACTAAGGCTGAACCTGCTCATTGCCATCCCAACCTGTATAATTGGGATCTTTGGAGGCTTGAGCGGGGCATTCTTCATATTTTGGCACTTGAAAGCGGCTCGATTTAGGCGAAAACTTCTGGCCAAAGTCTCAAGGCCCGAAGTCCTCAATGCAATTAAAGTGCTGGAGCCCATGGTAGTTGCTGTAAGTTAAAGGCTTGTAGCATTTAATGGTGCCCAA
Source organism: Hypogastrura burkilli (assembly GCA_034696285.1). NCBI lineage: Eukaryota > Metazoa > Arthropoda > Collembola > Poduromorpha > Hypogastruridae > Hypogastrura > Hypogastrura burkilli. The sequence goes on from JAQFZY010002328.1 coordinate 7,393, forward strand.
AACGTATGGAATTTTAGTCCAAAACAAAGTAAGGAAAAGAATCAATCTAAATGTAAACCAAGAGATGACTCTGGTCGGTTACGAATTTCGTATTAACATGAACCGACTAAAATGTATTTGGCGAATATTTACATTTGCTCATTTCCGTATTTTATGCATATGGGAGAAGGAGAAATTGTATATATTTTAGGCAGAATTAATCTCTATATGTCAACGGTGTCAATGCCCTAAAAGTCCTTTTCCTAATTCGCAGCTAATATCATCAATAGTTCTAATTGGAACGCTAGCATTTTTCAAATGCGCAGACGTGGATCACACGGCCATGGTGGTCAGTGCCAATGAAGGGAAGTACCTCAAGTTCCATGCCTTCCAGTGTGACAAGCCGCTCACTATTGACTACCCGCCTCAACAAGTCGTTCAGAAGGGCCAGTTTCATGAAAGTAATTCGAAATTCAGGTTTTCCGAAATACTTTAATGTAGGTATTTCCGATTCCGGAACTTATAAAATTGTTATATTTCTACATATAGTGGCTACTCTAGTTTTCGGCTCATGGGAACAAATGGTTCGGAACTTGCTGTCTCGAAAGACCGCTGACAAGTTTACCTGGAAGAGCACGCTAATTCTTCTTGTGTTCTTTTTCTTCTTTTCGAGCTGGGCATCTCTTTGCTGTTTAGCTAGCGGGCTTCTTATCCCACAATTGTAAGCTACGCAAATATGCGGCGAAGATCGTTTCGTACCTTACGCATACCTACCTTATTATTAAACTGTTACTATTTATATTGAAATTTATTTACTACTTAAATTGATTTGTGTTACTTGGATTTCATTACTTTTTTGATTTGCGAACTTAATGACTGTAATAGTTGTTTTAATATACTTTCAATGCATTTCCAATTTCTTCCTAATCAATTACAACTTACAGCGCATTGGACGAGCCAACGAATTAGTAATGAGATCGCATGCAATGGAATTTGATTGAAATAGTAAGACATATCAGTATGAATAGGAATGGTTTAAATGCGACCCTCTTTGTATTGGTAACCATAACTGTTCTAGAGCAATTGGAGCCCTGTATGGCCGCCTCTTTGGCTACCTCACTTGCCTAGCCTTTGGGAAGCTCCATTTGACGCCGGCCCAAGAAGAGCAATGGGAATGGATGGACCCGGGAGTTTTTGCCCTTCTTGGGTCCGCTTCATTCATGGCCGGCACTTCTCGGCTACCCGTGACTTCAGTTGTTATGCTGGTAAGATTTTAGAATTTTGGGTAACCTAACGTCATTTTGTCAGCTATGTATGTACATATGTGTGCATCCTCTGTTTTCGATAGATTGAAATGACCAACGACATCAACATGTCGATTCTTATAATGATTGCCGTAATGCTGTCCAAGTTCATTGGCAGCATGTTCACGCATCCGCTCTATCACTCCATGTGTGAGTTCAAGTGTATCCCCTACTTGGACTCCCAGATCATCATTTACCACGATGGGAAAAAGTAAGCTGGTTTGGTTGAATATTGCTCTACAAAAACTGTAGATTTTAGCTCCAAGCAAAGTATGGAAATGAACCGACTTCAAAATCTGTGTCCAACATATATTTCCTCATTTACGTACTTTGTTTTTGTTGTGAGCTGAATTCTCATATGCTTTGGTGAGCATTAATATTAACAGTCTGAAAACTGTTATATGGCTAACTTTCGGGTTCCCAGAGTAAACTTGGAGCTTTTCAAGGCTGCCGACGTGATGGCCAACCCTGTGAAATGCGTCAATCTCAATGAGTCAGTTCAAGTACTGGCCAACTTACTTCTGGACACGAATCATGGCGGATTTCCGGTTGTATCCAATGAATTTGGATTCAAAAAGACGTTTCTTGGAATGATCACACGGTACATTTTGAGAAGTCTTCCTCAATTTCTGACATAAATTAGCAGAGCTACTGAATATATTAACATAAACGTTTGGGAACTCCACAGGCTCGAGCTCACGATTATTCTCACTAAAACGGTGAGTTTCCAGGCGAAGGAACTAGCCCGAGAGGACATGGATAAGATTCGAATTTCGTATCCTGAGGTAAAACATGTTCCACCTATCGACTAAGGTATATTGAGTTTGTCAGAAATCAATTCCTTTGTATTCGAACTACAGTACAGCTCAAACAAAATCACGGACACGACCAGTGCAAATGAGATCCTGAACAACTACGCCGAGGATAGGCGCTATGCAAACGTCAACGTGAATCTGGTAAGGATTCTAACTATAAAGTTTTGCTCGTATTCAAGCTTAGCTGACGCCATTTTATTTTTGGAAGCTATGAATTGTTGCTAGCTATCAAGGTTAGTTGACGCCATTTAGTTTTTGAAAGCGATGAACTATTGCTAAGTTTTAGATTATCAGACGCCATTTTATTTCTGCAGTTACCATACATCAACACGTCGTCCCACACGGTCCCGTCCCAGGTCTCCCTCGAGCGGGCCTACATCATGTTCCGGACGCTGGGCGTCCGTCACCTGGTCGTCACGGATCAGCATAATCAAGTGATGGGCATGATCACGCGGAAGGACCTCATGGCCTTCATGGTCGATGACAAGCTGACCAAGATCATTCGGCAGAGCGGCGTGGTTCGGGACGACTTCTCGTCCCCGCATTATATTGGAGGTCGGGTCGGGAACCTCCGGCCGAACCGGTATAGGAAACACAATGGTTCGGAGCCTAAGTTCCAGACCGAGTGGGCGAGGTCTGAGGACGAAGAGCAGGGCCGGCGGCAGAGCCACCACGAAATCGGGTCCTCCAAAGGGCATCGGCTCAGTCAGGTCGTGGAGCCCAAGCTGGTCAAGCAGCATAACGTTTAGGTTTCAATTAACTATGTTTAGGATCTGTTAATTGAATACATAAGCCTATTTATTACTTCTGATTGTTATTCCGGGAGTCTGTTGGAAGCCCTTTTCCAAAGAACGGACAATAGAATATAGAATAGTTAAAAGTGCCTGAACTTAGTTGGGCTATTACTATTAGTATTAGAAAATATTGAAAGCGTCTTAAAAAATATAGCGTACCTTGTACCTGCTACCAGCAATTGGAGAAGTCAGCTCATGACTCATTAATTCAGTTCGTAGACTTTGGCGTTGATTTTATTACGCGCCATAAGGCTTAACATAAATCTTGATTTTAACCGAAAAATGGAATCAGGAAACATGAATCTGGTATAAATCCACTAAGACATTTATGTCAAACCTCTATATTTGGTAATTTGTATATTTAGCATGGGCAGGATTAATTGTTGGACACTTTTTTAGTATGCGTTACCTTTGTTGTTTTGCTTTTTGGAATAGTTGGGTGGCCCTTAAAAGGGCCGTTTGTTTACAGAGGTTGAAAAGTTAGGCCTTCTCCGAATCGAATGACTGTCTGTACCTGACACAGGCCTTGATCCCTTCGGACACGGCACACTTACAGAGTTGGCCGGAGAGCACAAGAATGACAGCCGCCTGGATGTCTCGAGCCAGTACCGTTGTTGATTGCTTGTTCCGCTGGCAGAGGAGCCCGGCCTCCGCTCCAATCCGCTCGAAGATGTCAGTCATGAAGGAGTTCATGATGGACATGGACTTTGATGAGATCCGGAATCCAGGGAGAAGTTTCTTGAGGACCCGATTGATGAAGCGGGCAAATATCTCATTCCGCTTTCGCTTCCTTCCTCTTTTCTCAACCCTGGGCTGCATGCCTCCGGATGGGTTTAGGTTCAGGAGCTTTAGCGGGATCTTGACCTGCATGCCTCCTGATGGGTTCAGGTTCAGGAGCTTTAGCGGGGTCTTGACCTTCTCGCCTCCTGCTTCCGATGGCTTCAGGACCTCGATCTTCGCGTTCTCTTCCTCCTTGACCTCCTTCAGTGTCGTAATGATCTTCTTCCTCATGTCGAATAATCCTGGTGAGTGAGTCTTGAGTCTCGATTGTGATGTGAATCAGACAAAGTCCTTCAAGTCGAATGATAGGGATGCTTCCTCCGTGCGTTACTTTTATAGGCGTCAGTTCCCGCCTGTTTGACAGTGCTCCGCCGTAGGATTTCAGATTCCTTTGTACTTGGAACAAAGTCAGGAACAAAGCATTCAATTTAGCTTACATTACAGTAGTACCATATACAAAGAGTCTACAAGTAGCAACACACCATATGTAAGGCGTGGTCAAAAATTTCTAACAACATGTCCTATTTGCTTAGCTGTATTTAACTGCTTTTGTGCGTACTGAAATGCGGTAAGTTGCAGCTCCGTTTTGCCTTCATGCATAATTCATTGAATACAGCCATATACTAAAGGGAAAGCGCGGCTCGGTTCTGCCAAACAGGAAAATGGGAAATGTACTCAACCGGTCAAAGTTACTCAACATAATGGGCAAAGCTACTCACAGAAATGGCCAAAGCTACTCACAGAAATGGCCAAAGCTACTCACCGTCAGCGTATAAATACCCTAGCCTTCGTCCCTACATCCATTAACCTGCCTTCAGTCTACTGCTCCGTACTAAGAAAGAAGGAACTCCAGCATCGACATGGCTCGTACTAAGCAGACGGCAAGGAAGTCAACCGGCGGAAAGGCTCCAAGGAAGCAACTGGCAACCAAGGCTGCGAGGAAGACCTTGACTACTCCGAGTACGGGTGGAATTAACACTCTCGGAGTTACTAGCCTGTTAACTGGCGCAGCGCGACTTGCCTTCGGTGCCACTCGCCACTTAACTGG
>JAQFZY010002329.1:0-12102 GCA_034696285.1 Hypogastrura burkilli
TTACCTGCAGCTTCTAGCATAACAGTTCGTAGGCACTTTGTTTCTGTGACATGGTTTGCTAACATCACACCATTTGTGGAGTTACGTAATGGATTTATTTATTAAAAATATTTGTACTAATTAGTTCCAAACGTAGAGCCAAAGCCGCTAAGCGGCGGAGCCGCGTGCGCAAGTATAAGACACGAGCCGAAGGCGAGGTCGTTACTTGTTTAAAACTAAAACAATTGGCCGGACGAGTACTTAAAGTGGCCAGAATGACAGACGACAATGGGCAACCTAATTGGACGTACCCAACCGGCCGCTTTAACTACTGTCCGGCCATATTAAGCACCCGTATGGCCGTTAATTTTGACTAATGTTGCTAATATAATAGTACTCTACCGGCCACTTTAAGTAACCGTCCGGCCTTTAATTTTGACTAATATTGCTCTACCTCAAACTTCCCGTCCGCCTTTATTCTGCCCATCCGGCCATCCGGCCAAAAATCCAGTGGTAGCACCTTCTTGGGGAAACATTTTCTCAACTCTCCATCCGGCCATCCTGAAATATGTCAGTCCCGAGCGGAGAGCACTTGTATGATCTTACAATCATTTCAGGCTAATGGTTTATTTGACATAGCCACGGCCCAATCAATTCAAAATTTTTGTAAATACAATAGTAAAACGAAATAATACAGTTACTGAGTGTAAACACGTAAATATTAAGTTTCAGTCTATTTCGTGTTTAAATAATTTGAAATGTATATATTTTGTTTCCACAGCTTATCCAGCAACAACCATCAATTCCAATAATGCCACGATTAAAAAGGAAATCATATGATCAAAGACTCCGGGATCAACGCCAGCAGAAGGCTGCACGGAGACTGGCATTTAAACTTGAATGCGCGGCTATGGGAGCTACGGACGCCGAAACAAGTCGCTTGTACAAGGAAAGTGAAATAGAGCGACGTCAGCGTAACCGTGAGGCAAATGCTGAAGCACGGAGCCTGAAAAAAAGAGACGAAGCCTACAGTGTACTTGAACAAGCAGCAAATACTGAAGCACTTCGTAGAGAAAGAAGCTCTGCCAGACTCAAGAAATTAATAGATCAGCGTCGTATGATGGAAAATTATTTTCAACGACCTTTAGAAGATCAGAAAGATGATGTAGCTTACACTAACACTCACCCGGATCTCATGGTTCGGCCAATATATATAGTTAAATGTGGCCTTTTCTTCTGTTTTTGTATTTTGCATAAGTAAGTATGAGTTTCATTTTCCTATTAGCAGCTCACAACCGGGATGGAGCCGATATCGGTAGCTACAAAGGATGATCCGACCCAGTCCAATTTCCAGACTGTAGAGAGTGCCAATAATGAGCCTGACTCTTACCATTCTGACCATTTCAACGGAGATTTTATTAGGCGTCGTGGCTTCGTGGGTCACCTCCAGCCTATCTGCGAAGAAACATTCTTCGGAGTTACGTTCATCCGGACCCTAACTCGGAGGAGTAAATCTAGGTATCGCTACGAGTGCTCTATCTGCAAGGTCCAGTTCAAGAAGAGGAAACTTGCTGAAAGACATGGTCCGGATCACACGGAGGCGAGACCGTTCGAGTGTACCAAATGTTCACGCAAGTTCAGCACGCAACTTAAATTATCGTCTCACATGCGTAGTAGTATTCACCGCCCCATTGATCTCCACTCTCCTTGCCGGAAGTGTGCAGTTATGTTTCGACGGCGAGGGGATCTTAGGCGTCGTGGAAGAGAGGCTCTTCTGAATGGAGATGAGGACTCGGGAGAACCCTACTTGTGCAGCGAATGTGGCCAGATAAGCGTAGTACCCTCAAAGTTGAGTCTTGAAATAGGAAAAGTAGATGCCCGTTGCTCGCAGATGGAAAATCAAATATTGGTAAGAGTACGGTCTGTGTTTTAGCTTGTAGCACTTACTTAATATTTTTTTGTTCTGTACTAAAATATAGTTTTCAGTCCCTAGTTAATAATAAATGCCTAATGAATATTTCAGGCGATTTAGTTTTTGGCAAGTATAATATAGTTAGGGGCAGATAATAGGATTTATGTATGGCGAAAATGGTGGGAAACCACAACCCATATTCGGCAAAGTGGTTTTTCGTCAAACGTATATTACAGTAAGTAGACAATTTCGAATGCAATCATTTTTACAATAAGAACAATTTCGACAAATATATTTGATGGAAAAGTTGGAGCGAACGGCCTTACCAGACAATAAAAATTGAGACATATGTAAGCAGGGAATATAGAATGGCTATCATTTTAGACCACCAAATATAAATGTCAAATTCACCGAAAAATTAACTAATTCAACCGCACTTACATTGGCCGAATTTTTCCCTAGTTCTGTCTGAAGGAGGAGTTTGGTTAGATTTGACTGTTTTCCGTTCGGTTAAGTAAACGTTGTGCAATGACTACAATCGAACGTTTAAACCTAACCTAATCTTAATTAGTCGAACTAGTCGTTTGCAAAATCTTCGGTGGAAATAAAAACAATAATTAATTTTGGTCAAAGTTGATGTCAACCTAGTTATTTTTTCGGGAAAAAGTGGGAATATCCACGGTGGGACTAATGATAAGTCATAAAAAGAGCTACATGTATTTTAGTGGACACGAAAAATACGAGCCATATTGTATAGTTTGTTGCCGTTTGTTGCCGTTTGGTAATTGTGAATTATGTAAGCCTATTCAGACATGGTTCACGCCATCCCCGAAAACGGCAAATGGGCGTTGTAACTATTTGCAAGCGGAAATGACGACCTAACGGAACCCGAACTAAGATAATCAAGCCTAACCTAACCAGGTAGTATGATTAGAAGTGGCTAAGTTAGGCAAAATACATAAAAATGTAAATACCTGTATTTTATGCCCAAAAAAGCAGCTCCAAAATCAAATACAAAATACAGAATACTCGAAACCGCAAAATACAAAATATTGTTTTTAAAACACAAGTCGACAACCAAACACGTTTTTTTAAATACAAAATACAATAATTTTTTTTTATCAGGGGAACTGCTCCACTAACATGCATAGTTAGATCATATTAATATTTATCTGAAAGCATACTGGGCACTGGACTGCTTACAAGTCACTGTCCTAAGATAATGTATATTTACCCTATTTTTAACCCTGACGCTTAAAATATAGAATTCTAAAGTTACAGTATGCAGCATAGTGAACACTAGCAAGCGTCTACATAGAAATTATGAATTGGTGTACTTATATTTTTCAATTTAGTGGCATTCGTCAAATGTATTTAACACACGAATAAGTTACTCCCCAGTCGGATTGCTTGGATCAGCTCAAGACCAAATGTTAAGTGATGGTCATAAGCGCAGTGTTAGACTCTAAGATTGCGTTGATCTAAGCAATCCGACTGGGGAGTACATATTACTCAATAATGCTTTGAAATAAATATCCTTTGACACTCACCGTAGTTCAAAGTTTACAAAGGTGATTAGAAAAACATATTTAACTGGCGTAACTTATACCAATGACTGATCTTATACTTAAATCTGAAGTGCTAATTTGCAAAAGCGCTTAAGTCAGACAGTGACATATCTTCCTATAAGCATAATATATTTTACATACAATGTATTAAAATGTCCATGTCGACTACTGACCATGAGCGTGAATCATTCCATAGCATACTGTCGCGGCGTTCACTTAACCCTTCCATACCAAATGCCCTATGCACTATGACAAGACAACCCAATAAGGGTACAGTGACGGTATAGTACTAGTACCAACCTAGCCTATCAGCATTCCGGTATTATCTTGAAGGCGTTTTCGTAAAAGTTGGGCACTAAAAGTCCTACTCGGCTCGCACTGGACCTATTTTGCGCAGGTTGTTTTGTAAAATATATTTTCAAAATTATTCCTTGAAAATACAAAATACTTTGAACTTCGAAAATACAAAATAAAATACATTTTGCCTATACGAATATATTTGAAATACGTATTTAAAATACGGTATTTTCAAAGTACATGTATTTTGGGATAGGGTATGTTAGCTCGAAGTTGTCGGGTAAAGGTCGAAAAAGGAAGGTCGGTTGTGGAAAAAGTACATACAACTAATAGTGGCTATTGCATTTGCAGATCCTACCTGGAAATGAGCAAGATTTGGATTTGGAAGTGGACATTAAGCCTGAACCAGATGAACTGAGCCAAGCCGAGGAGGCTGAGCCGGTGGATCCCTTCCTTACTGAATTTGATATCAAGCCTGAAGTGGAGGAACCTGAAGACTGGCCTCTTGAGCCGCCTCAAGATCCGTTCCAGTTGGACGTGGACGTGAAGCCGGATCCCAACCTATTGGAGCCTCCTACTGATCAAAGTCAAACCTGGATCTGCGAGTCATGCAGCAAAGTGTTTCCGCAATTCCTTGCCCTCCAGGTACACTTCCTTCAGGGCCGCTGTTCGTCGGCTCCGGCGGAAACTCAATCAACATTATTTCTTAATTGAATCTAGGATTATGAGTAATAGGTTTAAGGCAGGTCATCAATCCTGTGTCAAATCCTGAAAACACTAATCATTACCTGAAGCCTGCAGTCCAGAGTCCAGATGAACACTAGGTTATTCACATCTAAGAACCCAACTATACTGAGACTGATATCGAGTGTTTTTTTCTCCGTTTGAATACATAGTATTAATGTTAAATATTAAATACAGTATACATGAACTACTATTACTGTAAAACTAATCCTTATCTAGTTTGCGTATATATTTTTTGCAACATATGTGACGGCTATTGTTATTCTTGCCTCAGTCCATCATTTCGTGAATTTCATATACTGGGTTGTCTCCTAAATACAGCGGGTTCTGGCCACTGAAATCAAATTCTATATTTCCGTAAACAAGAGTATAGACCGTCAGGCAAACCTCTACCACCCATTCGAACCACAGAGCCAGGATTTTACACTAGTGTATATATGTATTTAGATTTAGTGCTGATTGCTGACCGATAATCAAAACTTCTTTCCGATTTGTGACTACTATCTGGATTCTAGATATGTATTGTTATTTGTTATGCCAGAGATAAGTAAGAAGTAACTAACATGTGTATTTTACCGGTGTCAAAAAAATTATTAAAACAAGTCGAGGATGCAGTGGCGGGTGGTAGACTTTAATTTCGCCTGTTAGAGATCGTCCTGTTTATACTAGTCGGGCTTAATAGACACTGTTCAGAAGTAAATAGTGAATAATTTCTGATTGACACTAGAAGCTGGAGAATCAGAGGTCAGAGTTCGTTCACAGGTAATCCTGGATTTATCCCAAGTGGCAATCTTGTATGTAATTCTTTGTACATCTGACCTATTTAAATAAACTAGTATAGAACTACAGTGCGTTTTTTTTTAAAAGTGGGACGGTCCGCCGGGATGGACTGAGCCTAGGATTGGCTAGCCTAGGACACAAGGACGAGCACCACACATCTGCAAAAACAAACTATACCAAACCTAGCACCCACAAAACCTTACCCAAATAGACACGACTAAACCTAGGACCCACCAAACCTTACCCAAATACAATTATGGACTAAATAAGACCAAGGACGGGCTAAATATGACCAATGAGGGGTTAAATAAGACCAAGGACTGGCTAAATAAGACCAAGGACGGACTAAATAAGACCAAGGACGGCTTAATTAAGACCAAGGACGGGTTAAATAAGACCAAGGACGGACTAAATAAAACCAAGGACGGGCTAAATAAGACTAAGGACGGGTTAAATAAGACCAAGGACGGGCTAAATGACCAAGGACGGACTAAGTAAGACCAAGGACGGGTTAAATAAGACCAAGGACGGGTTGAAAAAGACCAAGGACGGACTAAATAGGACCAAGGACGGGTTAAATAAGACCAAGGACGGGCTAAATGACCAAGGACGGACTAAATAAGACCAAGGACGGGTTAAATAAGACCAAGGACGGGTTGAAAAAGACCAATGACGGACTAAATAGGACCAAGGACGGGTTAAATAAGACCAAGGACGGGTTGAAAAAGACCAAGGACGGACTAAATAAGACCAAGGACGGGCTAAATAAGACCAAGGACGGGTTGAAAAAGACCAAGGACGGGTTAAATAAGACCAAGGACGGGTTAAATAAGACCAAGGACTGGTTGAAAAAGAACAAGGACGGGATAATTAATGCCAAATTAGGCTGATCCTCAGGTCAAAAGATATAAGCAGGTAAGTAGTGGTTATGTATATGAGTTGTGTATGTTAAGTAGTAGGAGATGTAGTTATGTATAGTGATGCAATATAGCAGCTCGACTTCGTATTGAACATGAGTTCGCAGCCATAGATCATTAGATGCAATAGTCCGTCCTTGCTCTTATTTAACCCGTTCTTGGTCATATTTAGTCCGTCCTTGGTCTTTTTCGACCCGTCCTTGGTCTTTTTCGACCCGTCCTTGGTCTTTTTCAACCCGTCCTTGGTTTCATTTAACCCGTCCTTGGTCTTTTTCGACCCGTCCATGGTCTTTTTCGACCCGTTCTTGGTCATATTTATTCCGTCCTTGGTCTTTTTCGACCCGTCCTGTTGGTCTTTTTCGACCCGTCCTTGGTCTTTTTCAACCCGTCCTTGGTCTTATTTAACCCCTCCCTGGTCTTATTTAGCCCGTCCTTGGTCTTATTTAGTCCGTCATTGTATTTGGGTAAGGTTTTGTAGGTCCTAGGTTTAGTCGTGTCTATTTGGGTAAGTTTTTGTAGGTCCTAGGTTTAGTCGTGTCTATTAGGGTAAGGTTTTGTGGGTCGTAGGTTTGGTATAGTTTGTTTTTGCAGATGTGTGGTGCTCGTCCTTGCGTCCATGCCGTCCACGCGTCCTAGGTTGAGTCCATCCCCCCTCCGCCGAATTTAATTTTATCAGTCCACATAACCTCGTGCAAAATCAGGTTCATACACGTTTAAGGGAGTCCCGGCCGGCCGCGGCCCTTTCCTTACTAATTTAATGGCTTGTATTTTTCGCTCAGGGAGAAATGTGACGTTTTATGAAAAAATATTATCGATTTAGGAAAAAATGTGACGATCTCAGGAAGAATAATAAACGCGCCAGAGAATTTTAAAATCGTACCTGCAAATATCCTAACCTAACTAAATGTTGCTGTTTGGTTAGGTCGTATGCAATTCTTACTTTTGGTACGTTGTAACCTAACCTAACCTAACTTGAATATATAAAGTTAACAAAGAAACTGAAAAAATAAACGAAGAGGAAGTTTCAAACGCATTACCTCACTGTATACAATATATCGATACCGTATCATAGGTCACGCCGCGCACGCCTAAGAATGAAATCAGAGTTCGTATTCCACAACAAGACAGAGCTAGACGAAGTGTTTGATGATCCTATACCCAATGAAGTGGACGTGAAATGGGATCCGAACCTCTCCGAGCCGTTCGTTTTTAACTTGAAATCAGAGTTTGAGGAGCTCGAAGAGCCTGATGAAGATCCCCTCAAAGACAATGTCAAGGTGAAGGTCAAGCCGGATCCGCCCCCAGTCCCACCGTCCAGGCCCTACGTACCGGACTCCAGTGCTCAACCTGTTAGTAGGCAGACCTGGATCTGTGACGCTTGCAACCGCAAATTTTCTGGGCTCCAGGCCCTCCAGGATCATGTCTTTCTCGGTCGCTGCCGCCAGCCCTCGCCAGAGGACACAATAGACGGAGACGCAGATTCGTTTCGAGTGGACCTAACGCCGGTGTCTAACTTTGAACCTGAGTCTGAACCTGAGCCCAGCTGGGCCTGTGACACCTGCTACTCAGAGTACGCTGACCTTTCGAGCCTCCAGGCTCATGTGGTTGAGGGCCCCTGCGTGCCCACATCAGAGGAGTCAATCGGCGGAGTCTCCTTTCGTCGAGTTCTCAAAGAGTCAGGTGAGCTGGCCTGCTACGAGTGTTCACTATGCAGCGCCAAGGTGCAGCAGAGGTCTAGTTGCACAGTACATGCCGGGGGCCACACAGGGCTGAGGCTCTTCAAGTGTACCAAATGCTATGCGGCATTTCGACATGAGTATAGTTTAGAGAATCATTCCAGGGGGCATCTTCCCCTTCAATCCCGCTTCCGCTGCAACAAGTGTCCAGAGAAATTTTCCTATCGAGGAGACCTTAAGTATCATGATGGGAAGGTTCATGGCGGGGGATACAGGAAATTGAACAGAGGAGGCCGAGCCAAAAATTCGTGTTCAAAACGCATTCGTAAAGACCGTGTGCCGGCTCGAGGATTATTCAAGTGTTCAGTATGTGATCGACCCTTCAACACGGATTACTTCCTTCAGATGCACCAGTCCATTCATTTATAGCATATGGACCACGTGCGTCGAAGAACTTTAATATTACTTACTGGTTACTTTTTATAATTCAGTGGTTAAGGATAGGCTAGCAGAAGTTAGCATACCAACATAATGAACTATATATACCATCCTTACCAAAATTAAAAGCTAGCCAATCGAGCTGAATCTTTTTTTTACTATAAAATAAAATGCGCAATAAGAATAATGCCTAGTTTCAATTGAATCCGCGCATGCCCTGTTGGGTTATGGGGTTTCAAATTCAACATGGTGTGACAATGTGAAAGTTAGCCTATCTAGCTGAAATGTCTTATACAAAATAAAATTAGGTCGAATAATAATAGTACCAGGTTTTATTTTAATCCGCAAATGTCCTGTTAAGTTATGAGTTTTTAAAAATCAATGCCCTGTTGACTTATGACGTTATGACTTTCAAAGTAAACATGGTAACCATATAAATTTAAGTTGGCCAATCTAGCTGACATTTTCTTCGCCCAATAATAATAACTAGCCAACCAGCCCGCCCTAACGCGGAATCAGCAGCTACATTTTCTACACATACATACCTTCATACCTCACCTCCATTCAGTACATGTGCCATAAAGGTGTCGAATGGAGGTGAGGTATAAAGGTACTTGTATGTGTAGAAAATGTAGTTGCTGATTCCGCGTGAGGGCCGGCTTGTTGTCTAGTCAAAGTAGAAGTATTAAAATACAATTTACGATACCGAGCGCCTACAGTTTAAGGTAAACTATCGTTCATCCATGTATCCATACCTATACCTGCGGAACTAACCCAACAAAACTTTGCTCAATTTTCAGTCAATTTCCTGACTTCTAGTTGTTAATTCCCGTTCATGTGTGTGGTACAGTCTAAACGCAAGAGCTCACTACCATTTTAAAGATACACGTGAATCGTAACGAAAAGTCACTTCAGCTTCAAACAATCTTTATTCGACTTGCTTAAAGTCAAAGTGACAAGTAACCGCTCTGGTGACAGTTGGTGGTGGTGAAGCAGTGTTTAGTGAGGAGGATCCCCTTACTGAGTGTACACTGTGACATGTCCATACCAATTCTCCCTATTGTTAATTCAAATCCACCTTACAGCGGCCCCATGCAAATGCCCCATTTTGTTTATATTTTTATTGACAAACGGGCAAGAAAGACCCGTTACGGGAATACTTATTAGAACTAGCCAAACTAGCCCCGCGCTAACGCGGAACGACTAACTACGTCTTCTTATTGTTTCTAGGATGCATGGACCACAATTATCAGTAGCTCTACTTAAACTAACACACCCATGACCCATGCACCCTAGAAATAATTAGTTAGTCGTTCCGCATTAGCGCAAGGCTTGTTTGGCTAGTCAAAAAAATGTTTAAATTGTTATTACAGCATTCGAATAATAATATATAAAACCAATCCATGTAATCCTATCCTAACATGGAAATATCCAATAAGCGTTAGCAACTGGAGTTGTTGTTTGCCCGGCTAAAGGTGTCACATGCCTTCGGCATGTCCCGTTCTCGTCCCGAGCCTCTGCCACAGCCTCTTGAAAACACTCAATTGAACAAAATAATTAACTTAATTCTTTTAGCGCAGAGCATAGTAGTAAGTCAGTCAGTGTAGTTTATGCATTTCTTAAGGTTTGATTTTTCACAACACATCTGTTGGTTGGGTTATAGCTTGTATCAGTATTTTGTGAAGAGGATCCACTTACTGAGTGCACGGTGTACACTCTTACATGTTCATGTCAATACCATCTATTCTTAAGTCAAATCCCCTTAACGCGCTCATCCCAATGCTCTCTATTGTTTATACTTGTATTGACAAACGGGCAAGAAAATATACGCAAAGCTATTTTTAGTAGAATACCGAGTTTTATTTGAATCCGTGTATACGCTGTAGATATGTCGAAGTCATGGTCGCGATGAAGATTTAAAAGTTGGCCAATCGAACGACTTATTTGTTCAACATTAAGCCCGATAAGATGTACACTAATTCATTTGAATCTGTGCCTGCCCTGTCGAGGATAATTTTTCAAACTCAAACATCACCGTCAAGTTGGCCAATCGTGCTGAAAATGTTCACTTGCCCAATGTGGTGTAACAATCTGCAAACTATTCGGATTTCTAATGTAAATACTATTTTATGATTGATAACAATTTCCTTTTATTATACTACTGGTGACTTAACATCGCGTCCGTTCTTATAACTGTAGTATGTTCTTTTATTCCTTCGCTTATATTTGATTCATCTTGGATTGTGAAGTATTTGTGTGCTTAGGTATTCATTTTAATTCTTTCTCTATAAAATGGGACTGTTTTCTATACTTACATAAACCTCCCACCCTCTCCCTTATGAAATATACCACAAAATGATTGCTTCCATGTAGCGTGATTGGAAAGAAATAGTTGGATTGTCTAACTGTTATTTGATTAGGGACATTTTGTTTTGCTATTGAAACAATTCCCTTGCCTATCTCCATCTTCAATGACCCTAAAACTACATCTATTATGTATACCGGAAGAGAGAACTAGTCAACAAAGCCGTACATGCATTTTATTTGCGTACGAATTTTAGTCTGCTCCTTTTTGAATCCCTATGCTTTTTACCTCCTGGGTATGATTCTCTACTGTACTACCTTTATTGCTGAATTTAGTAATGGTTGACTTATTGACCAAATGTAACCGTATTTATACTGTCTAATCTAGGCCAAATAATTTAGGCCCTGTATGTGCATTAATCTTGGTGTATATGATTCTCATGATTCGCATCCAGTGGAGAATGCTTAGCTATGCCTGACCAACATAAAACACATAACTTGTTCATTCTACCTGTATCCCCAGTGAACAAAAGGCTTGTCGATTGGTGGTTGCAAGTGTTTTATTTCCTTTTCATTTCAAGAACAAGCAGTAGCATTATTTAGAAGATCAGTTGTTCCTACAGGTGATACCGTAACTCCCATTACTCCTGTAACACAGATCCATACGGCAATTTGGGTATCCCCTTATTGCATCAAGGCGTACATCCTTAATGTATTTCCATACTGTTAGTTAAGTCCATGCGTTATCTCAATCCCGTTTTGACACAAGGAATGGCTTCATCAATGGGCATACTTCGCGCAAAGCAAACAAAGATTTCCAGATCTATTATATTTCCAGTCTGCATAATGTTGCAAATGTCAACTTTAGATTACAATATACCTCGTTACGCTATAACTGATACCTATTAGGCAAGTGTTTCCAAGAGTGTATGTCTCTCCCTTTACTTATATATAGTATAGTACTCTCCCCCGCATAGCTCGACCTCTTTGTATTAGTGGCATTCTTGTTAAAATATAGGACAATTTACCCTTACAAATATTTTATATTTTTAACCTCTCCAACCGTCTCCTCATCTCGTTCAGCTTCTGGAATTCCTAGTCCGGGTTCTTGCGTTGCACATTAAGCTTATGCCATTATGCTTACAGTAGCACATTACTTATCCTTTTACATTTTTATAACTCGTTCTAGTGACCTTAATTACAACATATCATGTATATACTAACAATATACACTACATGTTTTGGCTTCTAATATGTATTATTAGTATAATCGTATATGTATGACATTAATATTGAGAAATAGTACAGGGCATTGGATTTAAATGTAATTTCATGTTAATTAGATAATTACGATACAGACGGTGTCATTAAATCCGTTTCGGTTTACTGCTCCTCCACTTCCCCTTCATAATTTACGGCAAATATTTTCTTCTCTTCTCCATTAATGACTGTGAGTCTTCCTCCTCTGATGAAGAATTTTAAATCCT
>JAQFZY010002330.1:0-12100 GCA_034696285.1 Hypogastrura burkilli
TTCCCTGCTCGAAGGAACTCTTCTCTATTCCCCGCTCGAAGGAACTCTTCTCTATTCCCCGCTCGAAGGAACTCTTCTCTATTTCCCGCTCGAAGGAACTCTTCTATTCCCCACTGTAGGACATCTCCGCTTCCCCACTGTAGGAGTTGGACCCGAAATATTCGGGTCTTGCTTACTTTCTACATCCTCCCACCTTTTTGTTGAATAACATGAGGAAAATAACTTACAACTATAAAATTATGTATACTTAACCTTTAATCAATGATTAATAAAGAATAACATGTAACTAAAATTACTCTTCCATACTCAATTGCCCGTAACAACGCGATTTCTTGACCTTACGTCCTGATCTGGTGGTCTTCTCGTTGTCCTGGGAATGGGCAGGTGGTTCAGACTCCTGTCCGATGTCCGCATTCTGGATTTTCTGCAGTTGAGGTTCCTCCTCGGCTTTGCGGATTTCCAGGGGGTACAAGCGCTGCAGAGGTCGGGTCCGAATCCGCGTCTTGTACATCAGTTCGTCCCCAGGCCCGGACTTCTTCTTTTTAGAGTCAGATTTCTTGATCAAAACCTGGACCTTGGTTGTTCGGACGATGGCATCTCTACCAGGGATCAGCTCCATAATTCTTCCCAGGGGTCAGTCGAAGTTGTCATCTGACCCAACCAGTACGACGTCACCAACTTCCGGGGCCTTGGTCTTCCTCTCCTTGGACCAATAGTGATAAATATTTCTTCCGGAAACGAGCCTGATGTGCCTTTTTGAGCTCCTGTGCCATCTTGAACCGCTCCTGCAATTCACGGGGTGGAATACTCTGGCTTTCAGGGAACTGAGGCAACAGCACGGTCCTTGTAAACATCACTGGGGTCAGGGGCTTGAGGTCATCTGCGTCTTCTGTTACTGTGGTGAGTGGACGACTGTTTATGGTTGCTTCGGCTCCAGACAGACAGGTTCGCAACTCATCATAGTTCAATTTTGCTTTTCGCAGCATCTTCCGCAGTAGGTCCTTAACAGAACGGACCGCAGGACCGCAGGATCGCAGGACCGCAGGACCGCAGGATCGCAGCAGTCGGGGGCTTAAAGATCCATTGTGTCTGTTTCACTTGGGAGGCCTCTTCAACTTTCTTCCAGTTGATCTTGCGGAACAGATTGACTGAGCCCACGAAATTCGTCCCATTGTCTCTGTAGATTACACTAGGTCGTCCATTTGCATTTATGAAGCGCTCCAACGATCCAAGAATAGCTTCGGTACTTAGAGAGGTGACGAGATCCAAATGTACCGCCCGGTACACTGCACAGGTAAACAATACTATCCAACATTTAGATCCGTCGATCAAGAATAGAGGTCCAGCAAGGTCCACGCCTATGTTTTGAAACGCTTCAACCGTTTCGATACGGTTCTTCGGTAAGGGTGCTGATTCGACTGTAATCCTATGAGCCGAATATCGTGAGCATCGGATGCAGTTTCGGATAACCTTGGAGACCGCTCTTCGTCCTTGGAGGATCCAGTATTTCTCACGGAGGGCATTGAGGACAACTTGAGTTCCCCCGTGACAGCATGTCTGGTGTACATACTGGATTAGTTGAGTAACGAGTGGATGATCTTTTGGCAGAACGAGTGGGCTGCGAAATTCCATTGAGTCAGTCCGGTAAGTGAGCTTTGACTTGACTCTGATTAGTCCTCCCTCGTCTGTCGTCTTCATATTTGTGACATCGACCACTCCATTCGGGAATGCTTCCTTCTGAACCAGCTTCAAGATTTCTTGTACTCCAGCACGTAGTTCCTGTATTGATAGGAACCGACTACCGACCCGAATTTTTCGTGCCGTGTCTTCAGTAGCTGAGGTTAGACTTGCGACACGAATTTTTCGGGTCCGGACGCGATTATTTCGGGCCGTCTTTAAATTTCGAATAAAACGACCCAGCCCATAACAGTGACATTCTGCTTGTAAGTGTTGTAACGAGCCTCGAACAATGGCTGTTTCGACTTGACAGTAAGGATTTGAGCAGTATTCTTTCTTTCTTCATCGACTTGGGCTCCGTCCACTTCTGTGTTTCTGGAAACTGGCCACTCTTCCTCATCTTTGTAGAGCCAGTTCGGACCCTCCCACCATCTTGAACTGAGCAACTGTACCGAACATCCCCTTGACGGCATATCGACATTCCCAGGCACATGTCTCCAGTCTCTTCAATCACTGCGTAAAAGGCTTTCTTTTACACGATTGCCAACGAAGGTTCCCTAGTTATCGTTACGCTGGATCCTGGCAATTACAGTAGTTGAGTCGCTCCAGTAGTAGGTAGGTATATACACATCCCAACCCATGGCCTGCTTAGTCGCATGTGTCAGCCGAGCTCCAATAGTTGCTGCCATGAGCTCAAACCTCGCGATGGACAGTCTTCGCTCCTTTTTACTCCATATTTGTCCTTAGATCGCTTGAGAGGAGCCACTCGTGCCTTTGCTTGGTGAAACCTTACGCTCGTACTATCAATTGAGCTGGCTCTTAGGAAAATCACAACAGCATATGCATCTTGACTTGCGTCACAAAACGTGTGAATTGACAAGTGTTCACTCCAAACGTTGTATGGGTTCATGTCTCTTGGAATGCACAAATCGTTTAAAACCACCAACTCATTTGCCCATGTTTTGAACCTGCCCGTGATATCTTCACTCAGCTCCTCATCCCATGTAACCTCTTGTGCCCAGACCTCCTGTAGAATGACTTTTGGCTAAAGCAGGACAGGCGTAGTAAAACCAATGGGATCAAATATCTTGTGGATCAAGCAGAGAATGCTTTGCTTCGTGGCCTTGCTAGGGACTTCTGGGAGTTCCAAGTCAATGGTGAGCATGTCCTTCTGTTTGTCCCAATTGAGTCCCAGGACTGATGTGACAATCGACAGAGGCTGATGCTCCATGGTTCGATAGCTGACTTTGGAGCTTTCTTCGGACCCGTATTCACAGCATCTCAATTCCATCTTTGCGTCTGCTAGAACCCGGGTCGAAACTTCACAAAAGTCTAGATACTCTCGTACACTTTTAATTGAAGTGACACAGTTGTCCACGTAAAGGGACTTCCAGAGCTTTTATTTTTCCGGAACTCGATTATTTTGTTTCGCTCAGCGCCCTCCCACCGTAGAAACTTGAGGTAGTTTCTATCTTTCTCCTCCACTCCCACCATTAAGAATGCCTTCCGGATGTCAGAAATGACTCCAATTGTGTTCTCCCAAAAGCGCAAGAGGACGGAGGGGATCAGCTCCATGGGGTTAGGACCCTTCTGCAAGCAGTAATTAAGTGAAGGAGACCTCTTGCTTGGCTTACATGACGCGTCGAAGACCGGTCTCACGGGTGTGGTAGCACTTCCTGGCTTGAATACTGGGTGATGTGGAAGGAAGTGCCCACCTGTGTCTCCTGGCTTGACTCTCTCAATTATTCACTCCTTCAGCCAACTCTGGAAAATGTCCCCATAAGCCTCAAATTGCTGTTTGTAACGTAACTTACTGGTACAGCTGACAAGACGTTTCTCGGCTGTTTCTGTCTGGGATATCTTGAGCACCTTCACTCCACGGTAACTTGACACTGTATCTTCCATCTGTGGCACGGCTTACGGACTGCAGAAAGTGTCGCTTAGCCTCTTCTTCTTTCTCCAGCTTTGTCTTGTGCTCCACAGGGTCTGTAATTCCAAGTCTGTAATCCCACAAGTTTGAGATCTCTGCTGCTCCAACGTGCAGTGAGATTAGAGTAGTAACAGATGACTCCGATTTTCCCTTTTGACCACCAAACAGTGTACAGCCCAACGTTGTCTCTACAGCCACCAGTCCATTCTTCAACTTGTAACTTTTGCCAGTGAAAATGTCTGAATAGACATTTGCTCCGACCAGTACTTCAATATCAGGAGTTCCTGAGCCCATATCTGACAGCCAAATCTTGATTCTTTTGAGCTCTTCCATCCATGCACCTCTCGGCATCCTCGGAACTTCGTCGCAGATTTGATCCTGACAAAGGACTTCAAACTGTGCTCCTCCATTAGCCCCAGGACCTAATCTCTCCAGTTGAATCACAAAATTGCTGTGCTCTTCAACGTAATTCCTTTTTCCAAAGATAGTATGCCGGTACTTGACTGTGCCAGTGGGTCTGAGCTCCAATTCTTCTGCCGTTTCCTTCTTAATGTACGAGTGTTGAGCTCCAGTATCGCACATAACTCGAACAGTCTTACGGTGGCTGCCATTGGCGAGTGTAGCGAGCAAGGTCGGCAATAGGATCTCCCCAGAGCTACTGAGGTTGCTTGGTGTTGTTGAAGTTGGAACAGTTTTCTCCTCAGCCTCTTTCCTGGGACCTGGACACATTATAGTGTGGTGACTTCTGCTGCAAACGTGACAACTCATATGACTCTTGCACACCTTAGCACTGTGTCCTGTCTTCAAACACTTGAAGCAGGCTTTCTTGGACATAACCTTAGCTTTCTTGTCCTCCAATGAAATTTTCTGAGCAGCAATGCACTCACTACTGACGTGGTGCTTGTCACAGAAAATACAGGCCTTGGTTTGACCGGAATAGAGACCCGCTGCGATCGGGATGTCACTCTTTTCCCTCTGTCGCCTTACTCGTTTAGTGTGCTTTTTGCTGGGACCAGGTTCATTGACATCCAGATTTTCGATAGCGGAACTGGCCAAATCAATTCTCTGCTCGCTCTCTACCTCCTTCTCCAGAAATTTCATGAGGTAGTCCAGATTTGTTTTCGGATGTTTTTCCTTGCTCCCGTTCTTCTCAGAGAGTGGGCTTCTTTCCAAAGCCTTCAAGATCTCGATGGGCAGGCTTGACTGTACTAGAGGGAACAGCCATGTAGAGGGGTCGGCCTTCGCTAAGTTCAACGAGTCCAGTGCTCTCAGGTGAGACTTGAGCTGAATAAACATCTTTGAGACTGGAGTCTTCGCCTTATTCTTAACCTTGTTGAACGCCAAGACTAGTAACTCACGAACGTAAACTTCAATCATGAGCGACTCCCTCCCAAAGCGCTTCTTGAGGGCGTCTACTGCTTTGGGATAGTTCGTGGCTGTCTGTGGAAAACTGTCGACGAGCTCCCTTGCGTCTGTCCCAGGCACCATTGCTTGAACCAAAAACTGGAACTTATGTTTCATGAAGTGAGTCGTCTTCGTCAATCTTCTCGAATTGAGACCAGAACTTGAGCCAATCTTTGAGTTTCCCACTGAATGTCTTCAACTCAATTTTAGGCAACTTAAAGCTCCTCTTGTGGCTTGAACCCCCAGTTGCAGTCGTGAAACCGGTTGAGGACAGGCTTGGTGATCTGCTAGCACGAGAGGGTGGAGCGGGATAGAGAAGGTTGTTTATTTTCAGCTTGATACTTTGAGCTTTGTCACCATACTCCGTAACCGCCTGTGACTCGTCATCTTGCTGCTCATCTGTACAATTAGTGTCAAGCATCAAATTCATTATTTTATCGTCCAAATCCGTGATCTTCATCATGAATTCCTCGACTCTCGTGAGTTTCAGACGAAGTAGGTGCAGATCTGGTGCAGCATTGGCTAACTCTGCCTCTGCTTCATTGATTGCCTTCGTAACTTGAGCTCGTAACGAGCGTCTCAGCCTCTTTTCTCGATCCATGGCACTCTATGGGACCAATAGAACTCCAAACAAAGGGCAATAATTAGTGTCTTGTCATGCTGATCCTCAGATTTCTGCAAGGCTTCGCTCAATACTTGGATCCTGGCTACTCGATACAATAAAATTGTGACAATATCACCTGGCTTAAATGGACTTGAGGCTCCAGCACACCGCACAATGCAATATCTCGTTCTATAATCCAGCGAATTAACCTCGGCGTCTAATTCAGCTGTTAGTGGATCAATAGATCCTCAGAGGTCTGCAGTGCATCGCCCGCTACTTGGATCCCTTCTTCTACTCGGTGCAAATACTAATTTTGGAATGATATCACCTGGCTAAACCGGACTCAGGGCTCCAGCACACCATAAAATACAATGTCTCGTACAAAGATGTACAGCTCCTCCGGCAATCGCAATTGTAAGTCCGGGGGTGGAGTACTTCGACTTCAACTTCCGTCTCGTAAGGCTCACAACTATCACGTCGGGGTCACCAAAAATGTTGAAGTCACTACTACCCGTCTAGAATTCCCTCACTGTGTGATGCTGCAAGCAATCGCGACCTTGAGCCTGACTGAGCTTTACTTTAATTTGAAAGGAGTGAATTTATTCAGAGACTTAACTTGTACAACCTTCCTCTACCATACTCAGTACAGAACTAACATGTATATATCTTATAGAGCCTCGGCCAGCATGCACAAGTCCAAAAATGGCTGACCCACGCTCTCCCACTCCTCTTTTGTCTGGGGGACCAGAGAACGGGCCAACCAGCCTACATACCTTACATAGTAGGAAGGAGAAGGGATACTCTTAGCCCATAGTACCTATGCATCTATTCCCCGCTCGAAGTAACTCTTCTCTATTCCCCGCTCAAAGGAACTCTTCTCTTCCCCAGTGTAGTACTTCTCCGCTTCCCCACTGTAGGACTTGGACCAGAAATATTCGGGTCTTGCTTACTTTCTACAATTGTTAAAACTTCTTCGAGCTCTGTCGCTGCTTTTTCCCTTTCCTATATGTAATGTCGCACAAAACCGTCCGTATACCCTAGACCTTAAACAAAATAATCATAAATCCAACGTATTTTTACGACACATCTTAATGACTTTGGAGCTACACCTTCACACTCCAGCAGGTTTATTTCAACTTTTTGAATAATTCTAGTTTACACGTTGAAGGTTGCGCGTGTGCAGTCTACGCTTTTTCGTATATGCGTTTATGCTAAATTCAAAACTTGACGCTTTCAATTTATTTGAAACCTAACGTAAAAAATAGTTAATTGGACCATTAAAAATATTTGTGACAGAAAATAAGCCGGGGCAAAAAAGCAAATTTAGAGATCCAAAATGTAATGTGTGCCTGCACTGGGGGCCTAGTCCAGCCAACCAAGTTCGCGCGGGTCAGCGGCCCCGAATTCAAATTCTTTAAGGCAATAGAGCTCTTTAGGTTCAAAAACTTGCCACAAATACGGATTCTAAGTTCGTTAGGTTCAGAAACTTTCCGGAAACATTGATTTCAAGTTAGGTTAAAACCGGAAACATTGTACAACTTTCCGAAAACATTGGTTTTAAGTTAGGTTTGGTACGAAAACTTTGGGAAACTTTCCGGAAACATTGATTTTAAGTTACGTTAGGTTCGAAAACTTTCAAAATCTTTCGGAAGCCTTTCGGAAACATTGACTTTAAGTTAGGTTAGGTTCGAAAACTTTCCGGAAAAATTGTTTTTTAAAATAATCTTTGGCATGGCCGAGACCCAGTCAATTTGGAAGTATTAGGTACATTTGTTACTTAGACGGATACATATCATACTGGACAGCGGAACCCGTATTTACTTTTCGCCTGAGCAGGAACAGAGGAACCCGTATTTCGTTCATAAGTATGCTGTACAATATAGCAATATTACATACGATCGTTAACCTTTATTTTCCATTGAACAAAAGAACTCTAAGTCTTGTCTTCCCGCAACTTGTGTCATTAACAGTTCTCTTGCAATTTCCGATCTGGCGTTAAATGTATCATCAAGAAGAGAAGGGATGTCCGTTGGCGTACCGTTTATAATTTCACGGGCGAACCGCATAACCCACACGCCGCAATCATAACCATTCCGTTGTTGAGGTGTGTTCTCTTCGATAAGGCAACGCCACGATCCTCTTGACGCAGGGGTCTCCGCTGAAATTCTCTGCACCAATCTTGTCATGTAAGCGAGCCGATTTTTATCGCTATGTGGCCATAGGGAATCGAAGATCCTTATTTCCCTACTCGCTGGGTTAATGATGTTTAGCCAATAGTGATTATTATGCAATGCAGCAAAAATAAGCTTTTGTCCAGGACTAATTCGTGGAAAAATGGCTGCACGGGTTTCTTTGGCATTACGTGACAGTATACAGTTTGAAGGTGTACGCATTCTTGCGTACGACTTTTTCTAATTAGGTTATCCAAATACGTATCGATGACACTTGTTTCAACTTGTTGTCTTTGGTTTAATGACAGCATCGCGCTGTCATAAACGCTGAAATCAGTCGACGAAGCTACAATAACGCCTAATAGGCTCGTCATGGAGTCCAATTTGCGTGATATTGGTTCACGCATCGGTACATATCGGTGCCAAAAAACATTTTCATAATTTCCTGTGATCTCAGGCTCCTCATTCGGTGTTTGCGGCCGGCATTTAAACGTTCTGCGAAATAGCTTCTTAAATTTCACTCGTTTTAGTTCTGACCTAGAAGCATCGAGTTTTACGAAGCGCGCAGAATCCATTCTGTTAAGACAAGGAAAAGTTTATCGAGTGTTGCTGTTAGGCGAACAAAACCAACTAGTGGCATGACTATGTGCGTCTGCAAGTCACATGAAGTAGGTGATGAAATAAATAATTCTAATCCTTGGTCAGTGACATCAATTTAAAATGCTCTGCCTGACGCTATTTGAATAATAAAATATGTGTGTTGTCGGTTGATCGATACAAGGTAACGCTCTAATTACCCAGGCATAAAAGCTGATTTCTACGGCTAAGCATACTAGCTAAGACTTGTTGCTGATATTACGATGTGATTTAGAAGGTGCACGTTACACTTTATTGTCTTTCACTTGCAATTTGTTATACTGTGATATGGGCTTGAGTTATGCATAATATAGCTTTATGATATGATGGCACAAACTATTGTTGTGTCTATTCCTGGTTCCTTTTGGCTACCAATTTGTCACAACTATCGATCATTAGACACGATCTTAGTTCCTAGACGTAAGCCTTAGGTTAGATTAAAAATAGTAGTGATTGTTTGTGATCGAGAGCTCATTCAGCTCATTCAGAGCCTATTCGGCTCAGACATTGAGTTCATTCTCATTCAGGATCAGTCGATCCCAAACCGAACCTCCGATCCGATTTCTTCTTTTTGTCTCTGAATAAATCGATATTATTTTCAAACGCTACCAAAACATCATTTAGTTTCTGGACCAAGTCCACTTTCATGACAATACATTCGTCGCATAGTAATATGGTAGTACAATCCCGCGCTAACGCTGAACTAATGCATACGGCCTCTATGCAATGCTAGAGGACCTATGCCACCATTAGAGGCAGGTACACCGGTACACGTACACCCATGGCTCAAGTACCATAGAAAAAGTTATACGTAGTTAACATTAGCTGCACTGTAGCAGATCCTTAGCGCTGACTTATTCGGCTAGTCAAGTGAAGCATTCGTAAATACGATATTCAACTAATTATATCTCAAACCACTTATAAAATGTACGTGTAACGTGTAACTATAAACTACATGTTAGTATCTGGAGTGTTTACGCTTGGTAGTCTGACAAAACAGGAACGAACGTGCCAACGCACAGTGATGCTGATTTCCAGCTGTCAAAAGCTTGAAATAGTTCCATAACAAATAGTAATACATTTAAACATGAAAATATTATGCCTAAACCGTACAATACCCTGTAATTGTGAATATACTGAGTATTTCGGTTTTGGCGGCTTTTATAGCAAAACGATGACCTTGTGTGTAAGCGTTTCCACTAGTCTTAAGATTAGATGAACCGATTAAAAAAACAATTGTTCAAATCGTATTATATTCGACCGATGAATTAACGACGTTCGGTTTATCGGGGTTAACTATGGGGGACCGGATATGAACGGGAGACTCTATACATAAGTTACATTATCTAGCTTTGCCACTTTATTGAAAGCATAGAAATACGATTTGCTGGTCCGCGTGTGCTAAAAATGTTCAGAAAAAGTAGCTTGTTTCAACGTTATCGCGGGTTTTTGTTGGCTAGTATATTTGTAAAGATTATCTTTGTTTAGATATATCTTTGTTAAGCTTAGCTCATCACACACGAACATGAAAAAATACCATGGAGTCGTATTAGACAAAAGCGATTGACTCTTTTTTCCCATAATCAGCTCATAAATCCGGAGAGCTCTTTCAAGTGAGGATGAGCTCTGAGCCCCTGCCCTGTCGTCTTACCTCAATTATTTTAGCGTTATACTTTTATCGTATTATTTTGTATTGCAGAACGCGGTGTCTATCAATTAAACTATTTATTACCGAATAAACGTAGTAAAGACGGTTATGCAGTCGGTTTGTCCGTCCGTCTGTCTGTCCCCTTTCAAACGGCTTCCTTTCGGTCCTACTTAACTGTGTATAATAAGAGCATATGTGCGTCGCTTCGATGCGATCGTTCTACCCGCTCCTACTGAGGCCGATTATCATACTACGGATTTTTTACAACGCTTAACAATATGCAATTTATCGCTCACATCATGCCTTGTTTCTTCGTATTTGCTGCCAAGCCAGAGAAGCAAAATCTTTTCCCCTATGCGGCTTTTTACTTTTGCATTGGTAGGCATGGAAACTGCGGAAGCCAGCAACTCGTGTCCCTGGAAACGGATGCCCTTCTACGCTGCTTGGCATTGACATAACGACGCGGGCTGTGAGGAGTATCTGTCCAAGAACCTGAAAATCAGAATTAAACATAATATATATATAGTAAATAACATTACTTGCATTACTCTTTTCAAGCTGCGGAATATTTAAATGGACCCCAAAGTGCTAAGTCGACAGGGGGACGTGATATAGAGCACCAAAGCGCTCACATGATGGACGTGCCCCTCGGTTAAAAAAATTCCACACAAATATATGTTGTAGAACTTCTCATGCTGAGCAATGTTTAAATGGACCCCAAATGGCTAAGTCAACAGGGGGACGAGATATAGCGCGCAAAAGCGCTCACATGTTGGACATGCAAAAAAAAATTCCAATGAAAAGTTCTACAACATACTTTCGCGGAATTTTTTTAACCGAGGGGCATGTCCAGCATGTGAGCGTTTTTGCGCGCTATATCTCGGCCCCCTGTCGACTTAGCGCGTTGGTGTCCGTCGAAATATTGCTCAGCATGAGAAGTTCTACAACATATATTTTTGCGGAATTTTTTTAACCGGGGGGCACGTCCAACATGTGAGCGCGTTTGCGTGCTATATCTCGTCACTATGTCGACTTAGCGCTTTGGGGTCCATTTAAACATTACTCAGCATGAAAAGCTCTACAACATATATTTTTTCGGAAATTTTTTAACCGGGGTGCATTTCGCCATGGATTGGGTGCGGTCTCCTTTCAAAATTTCAGTGTCTAGGAAGTTAAAATTTGATAATCGAAATTCTGGGTCGTCACCTCCCAGCTATCAATGTTTTCCATAATCATAGAAAATTTCAGAACAATCGGATGCTCCTTAGATCAGTTATGACGTTTTAGCGATTACCCATGCCCAATATATACCATATATAGCGTCCTTAACGAGTACGGACAAACCTCTTAGACACTTTGGTAAAAAAAAATAAAACTTGGGCCAAAATCTTGAAATACAATAGTGTGAACAAAATGTATTGCACTTTTTCGCCACTAGGTTTCTCACCAAACGATCATGGAATCAGCTCATCGGCGTAGGGGCTATTTGCTTCAAGCTTCAAGCAATTCTTCTCTAACTGCATTACTGTATGAATCTAGCAAAATTGACGAGATGATTTATATCAAAGGTACGACATGAGTTATAGTGATGTGACATGCCAAGAATAAGTCACATTAATGAGTCACTCAACAGTTCAGCAACTTCCCCTTGCCGGGATCCGGGATTATAGCTTAGTTCGGCATATGGGTAAATTGTTTGAGGAAACATTAATTTG
The DNA here is from genome assembly GCA_034696285.1 of Hypogastrura burkilli. NCBI lineage: Eukaryota > Metazoa > Arthropoda > Collembola > Poduromorpha > Hypogastruridae > Hypogastrura > Hypogastrura burkilli. The sequence continues at coordinate 11,786 of JAQFZY010002330.1, forward strand.
AGAAATTAACAAGAAAGCGAGAGGAAAAAAAAGTAATTAAACCGCATGTCCTTGTTTCCATGGAAAGACCTTAATGTCTTAATTCAATCGGGGGCGATTGTTTGATCAATCTTCCTTCCACTTTCAAGATCAGTTCATTTTCAGGCGGTGGAGCGTGAGCATCGACTTATTCTGCCCTTCTTAGTCCCACTTAGGTATCAATTATAATAACATTATAATTCAGTCCTCCGCCCAACTAGGCAAGATGTATAAGGTTGACATTCCTTTGGACACGAAGGAAGCTGCGGCCATCGCACGTCGTAAAAGCGCTGAGGA
>JAQFZY010002331.1:0-12093 GCA_034696285.1 Hypogastrura burkilli
GACTTTCGCGTCTTTTCTGACGCCGTATTTTATACACTTGAAACACATTTAGAGTAAGTCGATGTGGCACATCAAACTGGGAAAACTATATGCAACCTCTTATAAAGCCCTTCAGCGTTAACGCTGGCACTGACCAATTACCAACGAACTTAGAACTTAACTTAGTCAGCCATGTAGCAAATTAGCCAAGTTTACCTGAATTAGTCCGAGGCGGGCCCCCTACTTGATCCCTGAAAATCCGAATTAGTTCCAATCGAGTGAGAAATGTAGCAAGAAAGTATTGAAACTCCTAATATAAGAATAGGAACTAACTACACTATCTACGTACTTAATTAGAGAGGCTAAAATTAAATGAGATCGTGGAAGGTTCAGATCAGGTAAAGGCAATACAACAAGCAAGCTTCAGTGAGATGCGTTCCCTTAACCACGGCTTGAATTTAAATTTTCCAAAAACCTCTAATGCGAATTAGTAAGTTCTGTTGAATTCGAGCATATTAAACCCATTCGGATTAACTTTTATTAGACTAGATTAAATTAGGTTAGGTTAGGTTAGCCCGAATCCCGACAAAAACGGATAGATTCCGCTGATCATAAGTACCAATAGAAATAGTTTTTCCGCCAGAAGCTTGTTTTGTATATTTACAGCACAAGCAATACAGATGGCCATAAAGTAGAAATTGTGTAACGGTAGGTACCTATGTAATGTGATGTCGAGGTCTAGGTTAAAGTTCCAAGAGTTGACATTTTTTATTAAAAAAATATAGCAACATTGTGGGACAAACTTTGGTGAAAGCTTGAGTGTAATGTTTTAACGTGAGCCTTGTTCCTATAATTTCACATCGCTCCTCTGACAAAAAACGGACCTTAGCTCTGCCGTTATCAGCATTAATATTATTTACTTAAGTCTTTGATTGCAGTGCCTTGGGCCCAGAATAGTATTTATTTATTTGGCAAACACTGCTAGCCATTACATATTTAATGGGACCTCTTGTGGGGATGCTAATTTTAAGGAAGACGTAGGCCTGTCCCTAGAGAACAACCTAAGCCCGTGAGAAGGGCAATGAGTGCCAGAATGATTCTCGTCTTTCCTGAATTACCAATTCAAATACAAACAACTTAACAAAATAGTTATTTCCTCCTTACTCAACCCAACACTTAAATACAAAGTGTATTGAACCTGAAGCTCGTCATCTTCATAGAGGCCTAGGATTATAATGCTTCGTGCCTTTATATGATCCTCCTAGTCTCATGCCTCAAGAGCTCCTCCAGTCAGTCTAAAAGAGCTCTATTTTTTATTCAAATGAAACCTCAGACTCCTGGCGTCCTGGCCTGTCCCAAATTCTCATAACTCTATTTTTAGTGGAGGAGAACCGGCCCAGGCAGGCCCAGGGCCTAAAACAATATGGCCCACTCTCTCATGGATATGAATTTAATAAATTAAGAGAGGTGGCTGGCCATATGCTAAATTCTAAACTGCGAATTGCTAAGTAACTTGAGCTGGTTGGGCCTGTCCCATACGGTAGACGTCCCATTCCTTCATCAGACCATAGCACCACGACTCAGACGTGAGAGCCTAACCCCTTCAAAGCTGAACAAAAACTCCTTCGTCGTCACTCTGATCCACAAACCGTGTAAATGGTTGCTACATGAGCCAGAGCCGCGGAACACAATAGGAGCATCATGAACTGCATCCTCTTCAATCATCCCTCCGTCCTCCTCAGGGATGCCCCTCACCTTCACGTCCAATCATAGTTAGCTTCCAATTAGGCCTACCTACGACCGATATTGGATTACAAAACGAAAAGTTAGTCAGGTCCACAGAGACACTCAGTCTGGCCTGGGTTGCCCCAATAAAACGAGTCCTTGCGTAAACCCCGAAATGTGACTCAATATGGAGTCTGGTTCTGGTGTTCCTAAGACAGTGTATCTCAATTCGAATTGCTTGTGCTTTAAGTGCTGAGGAGCTCGAGGGATAAGGTGGAATTGGGTGAAATTAGGATTGGAACCTTTGCATCCACATTGGAAAAGCAGGTAAGATGAATTTTCAATATGATAATCAGAACATTAGTAAATGCTAAATGCTGATGACATTAAAAAAGGAGTATCGACTGAATTAGCATAAACTACCTACAATGAATTCAGTTTATTTACCGCCAACTTGTTTTAGAAACATTTTACTGGTTATGATTTACCTACAACTGTTTAGGCTTATTATGATGTAGCTGTAGTTCTACTCGGATATGTACAGCTTGATGTTGGTATGGGCAGCGCATTAGGACCTAAACAGAATCAGAGTTTTCAGAGCAATAAGCGTTATGGGCCGTATTAGACTACAAAGCCGCACGTTGCCTATAGGCATGCATAATGTTGTTGCCAGACAATTTGCAAATATGAGGGGATGATTTTAAAAATGAAGTATGTGTATGACTGAAGAGAATAGGACCGTTTGGACTTTTGGAGTCATTTGCCTGTAATAAATTCTTAAGTTACTTAGGGACTATGCTCTGTGGACCTTTTAAATTGTGTAAATATCATAATTCCCTCATTTTTTAAATTAAAAATATGTAAACTAGAAAACCGTAGAGCTCGTATTAAACGAAGCTGCAAAATGCAGACTTCTGGAAAAGAATGGAAAAGGAAACTTTCCTCAAGAAATCTGAGTTACATAATAATGGGTACAGAGACAGCAAGGACGATACTAACCAAGCCTACTCTAAGCGAGCCTATCTGATCTAATCGCAGCATTGTGACAAATCTACATTGTTAAATTATAAGGGAATCAACTTTTTTCTGACAAATGATAGGTGTCAGTTATTTTAATAGTCGTAATAATTGCCACGGTACTGGAAAAGCTGGATTTAATTAAAACGCCTGATATATGATTAGTTATTAGATTTGTACAATTGTCCCAAACACTTATTTGCACAATTATTGGTCGTTCCGTAAGCGGAGAATGAGGAATGGGTAACATTTGGGGTGCCGTTGTCATCCGCATTCCGTGCTTATCCATTCACATTCAATATTTAGCCGTACGGCGTAGCTGGGCATGAGTTGCCAAACTATTGTTTCAATTCTTCCAACTGTACCCACTGCACTATAAATACAGATTTTGAGCGGATCCTGGCTTAAATAAGAACTGTGAACAAGGTAAGAGTCCCATTGTATTCCCTCTTATGAGCCTAAATGGTAATTTGTAGGAAAAGAGTGGTTTGGGATGAAGATCCGTCCCCCGTGCTCTGCAGGCATTGTAGGCATAATTACATTGCGGTTGTTTCAATTTTACCTTTTTTATGGGCTTCTCAGTCCATTGTTTTGGAACGGTTGGATGTGACTCGTCTTCCTACGGGAAGAATGAGTGGGCCGCTTCCTCTTCTTCCGTTTTAACTGAAAATTAGCCAGGAGGGCAAATACTGGGACTTCATTGAAAAACCAGGGCCTGCCTAACAACCACGTGCACGCTATACGTGAATCCTAATTTCCTAATTCATTACTAGGAGGTACGTAGATTCACTGCTCTAAAAAAAACAGAGTCATTCAACCGATCTTTACAAATAAAGTGTATGTCATTAAAATCGACGTCTAAGGCTCTTCTTGTTGTCAATACAATTTTTTTGTGGGTACATTCTTAGAAGTTCAATATTCTAAAAAGCTGAATCCTCATTTCATATCTGTCTTCCGGGCCTGCAACTTCAAACAAAACATATTCATGTTTATTGGAATAGATTCGCATGCTTAAACCTAGCCGAACTTAATCTCTAAAAACAGTAAGTGAGCATTGCTATGCCTCCTATGACAAACCGTAAGCCTAAGTCAACTGAAATAACGACTTGAATTTTGTATTTTCTGGTATGAATGATTGGTCCACCGGAATGAACAGCCCAAAAGCATGAACACAGATTCCCAACAGGCAAATGCTTGAATGACAACCAGAAAGCGTCAATCCATTGATCATTGATCCTGACTTGACCAGGAAAATTGGAATTGGGGACCTTGGGGCTCTCAATTGTTGTCCATACAAAATCGAGCCCTTTATGCGAATCGTGAGAAAACTGCATTAATGTGGAAATTGTAGTCGGGAAATTCGTCACCGCCTGTCACTCCCCATTCCTGCTCTTGGCACGGAGCATGCACCTGACACTGACCTATTAGGATCATGTAACACTACGATGGGCTCATAGGCCCAGAATCCACTCAAAACAAGGACGGATATTCCATACAGTAGTTCCGGAATATTGTAGATTCTGGGAAATAGTCACCAGAGCATTTCCAATTAGTCCTTGAATGAGACTGATTAAATAATCCTAGGCTGCCCGGACTCCAGGCCCAGGACAATCTATCCCAAAACTCCAAATCCTATACAAGCATGGAACGTGTTCCTTTGTCCCAGCCACATTGTCTTTGGTCCACGTACCGTACCTACTGTCGTCAAGGGTCCCCTTTCCATTCCGTTCTCCTTGGAGAAAGACCGCATGCCTCCTCCTCCTCAATTTGGAGAGCTTGGGAGAGATGAAACTAGTACTACTGATCAATGAAAATTCCCAGCAGAAATATTCTGGGACTCCTACATCATTTCCGTCCTTCAAGGATCAGGAGAGATGAGTTTTATGGCCGTGCCGTCATTACAGAGTCCACTCAATCCACACACACACATGTAAATACGGCGTTAACCTGGATCAGAAATACGGCATTTTCCCCTGACTGGCTCCTATGTAGCCCGTACCCAACTTGCTCTAGTTTGGATCCTGGCTCTTATTCTGGGATGAGGCAGGAGGGCCAATGACGACAATAGGACCTGTATTTCGAGGAACATAAAAAGGCCTCCACAAAACTGTTGTTTTTACTCCACGAAGAGGACCAGAAATTGAGGCAGGAGCGGAGCGGAGCGGAGGACTGTCAACTGGTAGTAGTAATCCGTATAAGGGTTCAGCAGGGCCGGGCTACCAGTTTCCAATAGGCGAGGTCTGGTATCAGTTTCTAGTTAGGTTTTAGGTTCTTTTTATTGGCATCCTCCTTGTTATTACTACTATCCAGCCTCACCTTTTTGCGAATGTAGATACATATGTAGATCAGGTTGACTGCAGAGTTGTACTTACTTTCCCAGCATGTTTACCTCTCTGCCTCCCGTTCCTCTGCCTCGTGCCTCAAGCGTACCGAAACTGAGTTCCTGTAATAAGGGTGGACTCCGAAAGGCAATACTACGCAAAATAGAGACGAGTACTAGGGGAAGGAGCAATAACTGTAAAAATAACTTGGTAATTGTGAATCCGCAAAGTGTGATTGTAGTGGCACTTCCACTTCGTGCATGTTTTCTGTTGTATTGGTACTTTGTAGTAGGTAGGTACTTGACTATTGGGCTACTAGGTCGCATTCGGAATATTGGATACTTAAAAATAGTGCTGTCCGAAAGATATTGACTTTAGTCCAAACCAAACCATACAAATGACCAAATACGGATGTTGGACACGCAATTTGGTAGTCGGTTTATGTTGAATTTCTACCTGATCCATTTTACAGATCCAACTTGAGTCATATTGTTTCGAATAAATTTCTCATATCCATATTAAGTTCTGGGCTAGTGTATATATTTTTTCGCTAGCATTAAATACAAGCCACTATTATTTCTGGCTACGCTTGTAACCTAGCCACACTCTTCTTGATGAATAAATGAAATTAGGAATTAAAGGTTTCCAGTTTTCATACGACAAATACATATATTGGCTAAAACTAAAATATGGAATTCAGTAGAATAAATTCGTTTTCTGCAGTCCAACCTAACCACACTAAATATAAACCAAGGAAAGCAATTTATTATGATAGGGCTTAATAAAGCTCCAACCCAAATGCTAATTCAACAGGATTAACGACTTGGATTCCGACATTTCTGGTAAAGTATTAGCCTGCTACATCAAAAGAGCTTGTGCATCCGCTGCTCACTGCATAAATCCTAATGTGGAAACGTATGGGCTAATCCTCAATGATTTACTCGGAACCCAGGCCGCCCCCAATTTGCAAATAGAGCCAATATGTAGCCTCTAGTGGATTTCCGTAGTTTTGCAAAGTTAATGAAGGGATGCCAGGGCCGGCCTCAGACCTAGCGGAGGCCCAGCTTAGATTGGAATTGAAAGATTAATGATGTTTTGTTGTCTGCTTAGACCCGTCCCAGTCCCACTACTGACTCCGTTTCTTTTTGATTGGGACCGGCGGCGGCGGGGGAAGTTCCCAGCGTCCCGAACTCAAATAAATCCTAGTCAACGTCACAAGAGGAACTTAGAGCCCGCCAGGCCCGCCCATATAGGAATTCAATTTAATTCCTGAGCTGAGCCGGAGGACTGTCCCCTAAAAGTCCCTACGTCCCATTTCTGCTGGAGTCCATGCAATGTGCCCATATATGAGAAATGAATGGGGAGTCCGGGTCAGGCGGATCCTCTTTTATCTTCATCAGGCGGAATACATAATGAGCGGGCTCCGGCCAGTTCCGTCGTCAGGCGGGTTAGGCTAATGCCCGGAGTCCGCTCAGCTTGAACTGGGAACGAGCCCCGTCCCCTGCCCAAGGGATGCATGGTCACAAAGGGCTGTCAAGTCGGAGCCGAAGGAAATCAATCTCTCTTCCTAGGCCCAGCCCCTTATTTATTCACGTTCCCTTTGATTCCGCACTTTCTCCTCAGAGGCCAGAACTCCTCCAAAGGAGCTTTGAGCTGGGAACTGGGAAATGAATTTTGGAGTTGTAGGCTGGAGAGCTTTGGAACAAATCACAATTACGAATTCCTGGCCTATTGGTTCTTGGGGATTGAGCTGGCAACGGGACATTGGTTGCTCCTGGGCTGAAAAATTCGTCCGCATTTTTGCAGAAAGACTCCAGGACTGTTATTGTTTTGCACTCGGATTTGGATACTTTATTGCTGCAAGGGACAGCTTCAGGAGCCCAATAGCAAATACGTTACATGGTTTTATAAATTGAATCGGGGAACACAGGAATTACTATTAAAATAGTAACTAGTAGGTATTTTTATTTTTTTTTTAAATATATAAAGTTGCCATTATAAGAAAACAGGGATTTGTGGTATTTTTGCAAAGGCGTGTATTTAATACTGTGTCAAGGTTCTAGATCTTGGCCGAAAATAATTAAATTAATTAAATGAAAGGTCAATACTAAGCAAAATACGTTTTTGTAGTCCTAAAATGACCAAACCTAACTTAGTCTAATATAAAACCAGCATGTATTTAAATTAGCCTAATGTGGCTTAATTTATATTAACGGTTAAAATCTATATATTAGGGGAGGCAAGTGTTCTGCAAGTTCCTGGATCCATCTGCTCTTAGCCTCCTTGTAACTAATTTTCCTGTCCTCCGTATTTTGACTCCGGAACCCGTCCCGAACTTTTCCCATTGTAGAAAGCCGTGTATTGAGTGAAGCGGCTAATGATCTCCAGGCTCCTTTTATCGGTTTCGTTCCACTTTCTGCCTGCCTCGGCCTCTGGTGGGCTCTAATACGCTGGGAACACGGATTTGCCTACAGAAAACTATTCGGGCTCTGCAATTAACTTTGGAGAAGTTTGTACAGCTGTACCTAAGGGGACAGGCAGAGCGGAGTTAAAATTAAACCTTACCTTCCTTCCAATGGAGCCTCTAAATAATATATTTAATTGGCAATTTGGAAGATGTACCTTAGGTCCCCTCCTTTGAGGTCGGCATTGTCTGGGCCCATGAGGGATCATTTGAGGATTTAACTACGCAAATAAAAGGTCCAGAGAGCTCCATGAATCCATTTATGTTAATAGAATATTCATTTATGGAGCCCAGACTACGCTGCATTCGGCCCTGCTGGGATCATATTACTTTCATTATTGCTCGTTGAGACTCAGCCCAGGAGGATTCATTAAGCATATGAAAATAAAAGAGGACTATTTTTAGGATTGCCAATACAAGACATACTACCTACAAGTGGTATAGAATTACGAGCTAGACATTGTGTTTAATTCATCCTGTTTAATTTTCTCGTCTCAAGTTTTAATTTATGATATCATTGCCACTTACTTCGCCGTTATATTTATCCAATGTTAGAATCGAGGATCCAAGGTTAAGATATTCAAGTGACTCGGTAACTTAAATGCACTAGAATGATGAATGATTAATATAATGTAGATTAGTCACTGCACTTAACCCAGAAACGAATGCCTAGATACTGGATGCAAATTGTTAGGTTTATATAGTACCTTAGTATTGCGACGTGAAATTAATTCAGCAAATAAGCAGAAAATTCAAACCAACCATAACTTGAATCGACTTCATACATTATGCGTATGTATTTATATTTTGTTTTATTGAAATTAAATTCAAACGAAATCCTTCAAAAAAAAACACAATGGAATTGCCGTACAAAATGAAAATTCCCGTCATATCTTTTATATGAAATTGATCTTAAGATGAAGACGGAATTAGTATTACGACAGTGTTACAATGCCGCTTGACATTCTGAATAGTGAGATTCCCAAACTACTTAGCATTTGGGTATTTGAATGGGCAAGCTTATTAACCCCTGCCATATCCTGCTATTGCTCCGTCGGCCTACTAGCTCCATAAATCTAATCAAGTGGGGGGACTGTACGGTGAGGTCAGGGATCCCTGCCAAATCCCTTCCTGGATGCTCTCTGACACTGACCTTATGTTTCCTGAGCGGAAGTACTAGCTGTATCGTATCAGGTAGTTGGGGGTGTTGGGACTCGGCTCCTTTATGCAATCTGATGATGAGTAGGAAGATGAGATAAGCAGAAGTGTGTCTAGCGAGGCATAAGGCAAGTCATAGAGCCCAGAGATCACCAGAACTTGGAAATGAGAATCTCGTTTTTAGGCTCAAAAACCGTATCAAAAATTATCCACCCTTCGCATCCTTCTATCTACATCTACATAATACGTGCATTGTATAATGGGATGATTCTCTTTTGGCAGTCGTGGTCGGAAGTGATGAGTTTAAGGGCTTGTAAGCTGGACGCACCGCGGGACGGCCACTCAGTCTCCAGTTAGGCTTCAAAGAGCTTCGTAACGTGTCTCAGGGGCTCAGAGTGCGTGTGTGGGTGGCTAGTCCAATAGCCGAAGCCTACCGTTCCATAAAATTATTGTACTTTTAATAGGATTATTACCGTACTTTCCATGTTACAGCTATTCCGAAAATACCCACGGATTTTAATTACTTGTCGATGAGTGTGTAAATCATGTTTCTATTTCCCTTACACTTATTATTAAGCTCAGGATCCCAGTTATACTTTTCACCAAAGATTGTCTACCAACAAATGGTCATAATTCGCTGAAAAATAACTTATTAGCACGTAGAGTTTGGTTATGTTTGGTTTGGATCGCTTAACTTGTGACAGGATTTAGAACTAGGTGAAAGTAAACTATATGTATGCGAATTTAGTTTTTTTTAAAGGTTGATCTTGGATTTTCAATCCGCAGCCTTACCCTTCGACATGTATTGCTAAAAGTAATTAATTTGTATATAATTGGAAATACTAATCCACGTTTGTTGAAATTAGCACCCATTCAAATTAGGACCTGAAATTAAAATGATGTCCGACAATGACACCTGTTATTCTTAAATTTAAGTATCATGTTGATCAAATTCATCATAAATCCAAACCAACATTCCTCGGTTTGGTTTACGCAAGATTTTGTCTAACAGCCCCTGACTGTCTTAATAGCACTCCCTGCACTCGTATGTCTAAAAAAATAAATCGCTAAGGTTGGAGCACTCTTCATTTCGAAGGATCCATAAAAGATTCTACATTTTACATCGTAAATTACATTATCTCGGACAATGTGCTAAGGGTACCCTGTGTTGAGGATGGGAGAGGGGCATTTAATTTGCGAGGGATGGATGCAGTAAGGAAATCATAATAATTAAGTTCTGTACAGAAGAGGTTGTTAACCTGGGGGCTATTCTCTTGGTTTTAATTGAGAGTAACTCCTCAAGGTAGGAGCTATTTCCACCACCACCGTGGAGCCCAGGAGCCGGCGAGTCAGAGTCATAATTTAGTATAATTTAAGGATGATGAGTCCGCCAAGGAATCAAAGCGGGGAACCCTAGTGCGCTTCATTGCCATTTAATGGACCCACTCCCACTTATGAGATGATAGTCCTTAAGAGCGAGGACTAATTGCACTACAGATTACAATTACTCCTGGCTTGATGAACTACCTACCATGTATTATTCCATAAGGATCCCTACCTGCGGACCTGCCCAATTAGCTGGCGTGCCTGCCCTAATTTCACAGCTCAGCTTCTGCCGGAACTTAATGTTGGCTTGATGAGCTTTTAAATTTGAAGTAACGTCTCATTGTTCAGTGGGCTACAGCTTGAGGTAAACGACACCAAGTATGCTGTAGCAAAGTGGAAGGCATAAAATGATGGAACGCTATAATTTCATTTTAATAGTGTGGGACACACACATTGTAAAGCATCACCAATAAATTATGAGTGACAGTACAGCTGTATCTATTGTACTACACAGTTGTATAACTTTGAAGCTACTTCAGTAATCGTTACACCTAAATATTACATAAATAGCATATTAGCGAAATACTGGCGGAATTATTACTCGCTGTTTTCAAACAAACTTACAAGGAGAATTATATGCTGGATAAAATAGGCTTGCATTTTCTTACCTCAAAACTTTAAAAAAGCTTTTATTGAATTTGAAATGTGTTATTTATTGTATTAAAAAATCGAAATAATTCAAGTAAATAAACCAAAGCTGAGCATTCGGAAATAGAGCCAATTTTTGTATTCAAACATTAATTTAACCACGCTTAGGCTAGTCTACATATAACCACAGTACACAGTACAGACATTAGCCATATTATGGCGTAGTTTGTATTTCACATTAAATATTTGAATAGTATTAAAATCAATTTCTTTTGCAGTGGAACTCTTATTACAACGAAGGAATATACGTATCATGCTGTATACTACTAAAATACAAAGCCACAGAAATAAACTTATTTGATTTACAAAGCTGTATCGTTAATGTTCCGTAATTCCCATTTGAGAGCACAGGCTTTTCACAGCTATTATCTTAATACTGGTAATTAATTCAAATTAAGACGAGCTTTACCTTGACTTAAGTGCGCGGATAGACTAATGTATACTAATCGGCATGAATTAGTATGAATAAATCAAGGGTTCTGATTTATTTAAATAATATGACCTTTGTCAAAATCAGGCACATTACAATTTACAATGAATGACACTTCGTGTGATTGTGATTATGTACCTTATAATTTTCCCCTGCCACAAAAAAGCTTAAATTACACATATAAATACTTAAATTATCTCTATCAAGACTCATTTTAGACTGAAATAAAATACATAGCATTGCTATGTAGGAATACACTAATAGCCAAAATTAGGAGCCGACTCTGCCTGGGTCGGGAATATCCAATTACTGTACATACAAAAAGTACGTGTCCAAAGTCCAAGTCCAGGCCTACTTTACTGTGGAGAAAGGCCTACTCTGTGACAAGGCCTGTAATTTGGCTGTTGGGCGCCGCTGTCCTCATCCCTGTCATGCCCCATTCTCCTGACGTGCTACGCTATAATGGAATTTCCTTCCAGTCAAGCCCCAGAGATCGGCGGATTATGAGCTCCAGCCTCCAAAATGAGTTTTCAAAAATTGGGTCAAGAGGCGAGGAGTGGGCACCCGTATAGGCCGAAGTCCACTTCTGTAACTAGCCAAAAGGCCCGCTTGAGTAAAAGTCAAGCCCACGAGCTTATCCTTTCTCCAGCCCAACCTATTGTACTTTTTTAGTGTGTCCCTCTGTAGGCCTCAAATTAAGAAAAAAGCTCCTTTTGAGCTCTAAGCCGAACACCATTGTCCGAGCTCGGGTTATTGGCCTTGAGGCCTCAGAATACTGAAACTGTAGGGCTTGGGTACGCTTAGGCCGAATAAGTTAGACCAACCAAGTAGTTCACCGCATGTTTCCGACTACGGAGTCGGAGTCGGAGTCGGGCTCCGGGCTCCAGCCCGACTCCGACTCCAGGGTAGCTGGGAGCCCGGAGCCCTTAAGGAATGTATTTTTTCTAAGAAATATCCAGAAAAGA
>JAQFZY010002332.1:0-12092 GCA_034696285.1 Hypogastrura burkilli
CTCGCTAAGCGGCGGAGCCGCGTGCGCAAGTATAAGACACGAGCCGAAGGCGAGGTCGTTACTTGTACATACATATATTCACAATTTGTGCAGCCCAGAAAATATAGATTTTAGTCTATAGGTACGCAAAAAATATTCAAATGAGCAAATATAGATGTGGACACAAATTCTTTAGACGGTTTATACGGGGTTCATGCCGGACTCATATTCCATACCCGAGCAGAGTCATATTCGTAGGTTAACGTCTAGATTTGTTAGTTTCCATATTAAATCAAGCTCAAGGGGGACAACTGTCATATACTGGATACGCTCTTGCAGGCAGGCCAATCAATTAGAGCCTTCCCTTGGTTCCTGCCGAGATTGAAATGAAAATGAATGTTCCCTTCATCACGTACTTATTAGTGCTAAGAGAGCGAGGCCTTTTCTCTTCCTTTTCTCTTCTTGAGATAGAGATGAATTTACTCTAATTTAGTACAAAAGGAACATATGTACTATTCCTGCGCCTTCCTTTCTCTTTTTATTAATTTTATCCTGAAGACCTTTGTGTACCTTGACAAGGAGGAATTGTTATGATTGTAATATAAACGGAACCTGAGGAGTAATCATTTTCTCTTGTCATAAGTTCATTCTCTCAAACTTAAAATAGCAAACAGAAATTTCATCTCCAATTTCAGCTCAGATTTCCATTCTTGCCAAATAATTTAGCACCAAATGTATAAATATGAAAGCATAATCCGCAATATGTACCTACAGTACAGTATTAACTAAGGCACGTTAATACAAGTTACGGTTGTTAGGTTACGTTTTAGCTACAAAATTATTCATTTTTTTTTATCTTCTCTGTTAATTTAAACAATTGCATGCTAAAATCAACATTTTCAAAGGTGCATTATTAAATGAAGAAAGTCGAGTAGGAGAACGTCAATAATTGTTCAACAGCAGGAGGGACTTTGTCCTAGGTTCCCAGCCATGTAAGGTTGTTTAATCTATTCTAAAGGAATTAGCAATCGGGCTCGAGAACAAGTCCCATTTGTCAACTTGCAAATTACTCTGCCCAATTGCTTTTGTTTTACAGATACAAGGCTCATGGCTCTGGGACCAGCAACTTAAAACCGACATATAAGTCTTTACTTAATATTTATTCATGAGAATAACAGCATACGGATGGAACTTTTCGAGCCTTTGGAGTTCCGGGAGGACTTGTATTCTGCATGCGGAAAAAACTACAGGATTCAGTAGAAACTGGACTAAATACATAATTAGTTTGTAGAACCTATTAAATAGTCCTACAGGGTAAATACTGATTATGGTCTAAAATATATAAAGTAAAATATAAATTATGCCATAGTTGACTACGATTTTTAACTAAATTAGGTTCGAATAATTTTGAGCCACAAAACACACAGAGACTATTTTGTTTCGTTCAGTGCTGTTCTTTTAGTTATTTAGTTTAATTTATTTCAGTGAAATCTATATTTTTGGGGTAGCATTAAGTTCAAGCAGTTTCTAGTAGTTCAACCGCAGCCTAACCTAACTTAATGTGATCTCATATTGAATACATAAACTGAACTAATTGACTTTAATATATTTTCCGGTAAAAAAAAATGTACATGTGGAGAAAAAGTAGAAGAGATTTTCCAGAAAACGTTTTTTTTAATGGGGCCGTTGATACACAACTTTCCCCAATGCTAACATAGCCCCATGCCCGCCCAGGTAATTCCATGTACAGCTACGTGCGACATGGTTGCAACTTAGTTGTACATTCCCATGAACTTCCTTCGGGCGGGGCCTAATTTAATTATTAATTATTCTGAATTAAAACAACGTGTTACAAGTTTGAATTAAAATTCGGACTCGGCTTATTGCCCGCACTGCATAGTTTTGAGGCGAATTCGGGGGCATTTACGTGACTCTAGGTGTTATATGGTTAAATCCTACGCAGGCTATAATTGTAATTAATACTATGGGGAAATAAGCATGTCTATTATTGGAGCTCCATATTATGACTTTGATGTTTGAAAGTTCCAGATCCTTACTATTTTTGTTGTGTGCTTGCTCTACAAGTATACGTAACTAACTTAAGTAGGCACCTATAGTACTTTGTAAAGGGCAGAGAGCAGAAGATTCTTTTGAGCATTTTGCGTTACGTCAAGGGGAAACAGAAACGGATACTTTTCACCCCAAACTTTCTCTATTTAATGAAGTGTTCTATACCTACTTCTATGTAGAATGTAGTAAGGAGGTTCCTATTATATAGAGCCAGGAGTCCCCCTTTATAAAATTACCCAGAACTTGAAACCATCCCAAACGTCTATTTTTATTAGGACCCAATCCCTCCACAAAAGTTTGGCCTCTGACTGATGCGGCATAAATATGGAAAAGGAAAAGTCATAAAGGCAAGAGACATCCTTCTTCAGCATTAAGGGCACAAGGGGAAAGTTTTTGTGTTCTTGGGCTCTTCCTCTGTAAGGACCCACTTATGCTTCAACCTTCAGTGAGACGGGCTAGAATAAATTAGTTCTAAGTTCCTCAAAGGGAACCTAATGATCTTAGAGCTCATCCCCGCTCTCATGTCTACGGGAAGAGGCTGATGATTAAGTGCTGGGCTTAAGAGGGAAGACGTTCTTGGCCGGGAGGGGCAGGTGCAGGTGAAAGATGAATCGATCAGCGGATTAAAAAAAATATATATTTAGAGAATTTTTTGTGCTTTAAAATCCATCTGTAGAAAATCCTCATTTAGCCTGCAGTTAGCCTGCTTATAAGTTAGCTTAGCTTAATGTATAATAATATAGCCCAAAAGTATGGACTCGTCGAGAGGCTGAAGTTGACGAGACATACGTTGTTGGAAACGAACCCAAGGCGTATATCTTATACCGAGCGCATTACGTATTGTAGGTATGTACAGCAGCAGTACATAGAGCGTGAGCCCAATTCGCAATTTGCATACTACATATACACGACATTTCATTTGTAAACGTTCGCTTTATGAAACACTTTATTTCGTAAGCTAAAACATGTAGGCTGTTGTTTCGGAAGTTCCGTCAGTTCTTTGTGTGGGTGTGTTGAGAGTGGTTGTCGTGTTAGTTGATATTTTGGACAGAGTTTAAAAAAACTGTGTTTAAGTAGTTATAAACTGCTTTCGGGATCTTGGGCCTTGATTCTAAAAGTATCTATAACGAACTAATTGTGCTAGAAAATTGCAATTTTCGTGAAGTCCAGGAAGAGTGAATAGCAGGTAAGATTTGTAGGTATTATAGTAAATAGTAACTTCACCTAACCTGAGCTATCCAGGCATAGCCTAATTTAAGCTAATGAAACTCAAAGTAAAACAGTTATCCTAAACCTAAAATCTAACTCTAACCTCATACGAAAGAATTAGTAGTCAAGTTTTTAAAAAAAATTAGACCGTAGTCTCCAAATATTCAAATGAGCCGATATTGACGTTGGACACGTCAAAGGGTTCGAACCTGATTTTCATATGAGGGTATGCTGGGCCCCTCAGCTACCTAATACTGTGTAAAATGTAAATGTCACAAGAGCTGGCGACACTACTGTCGACAGGCGAAACGTGGAGTAAGCCTGCATTGGAAAAAGCCCTGAGGCGTATGTCCTATACTAAGAACGGGGTAAAGAATTCAGAGTTGGCAATTTGCATACTATGTTTACATTTGGCTCGAAAACGTTCACTGTATGAAATACTTTATTTCTTAATGCAAAATACAGGCTGTGGAAATTTTTTGAGTTCCTTTCGTCGGGGACTTGAGAGCGGTCGCCCATTTAGTGGGCTTTTTAGAACAGTTTGATAGTTGACTCTTCTGTTATAGACTGTTTGGGATTTCGGATCCTAATTGTGAAAATACATACAGTTCGAAAAATTGCAGAAAAAATTAACCGATTTCGTATTTTTGTAACCTTAACACTTGTCACTAACTTACAGACAAATGGCTGACTTCGGCAAAATCGGAAACAAGCGTCCAAGCGCTGAAGCTAAGGAGGCCCTGGAAACCGGAGAACTTCTGGCTGAGCTCCGGAAGGATTACCAGCCAATGCCAGGCGCTGCTGAAGGTGAAACAACTGTATCAATGGCTGGCGCTACTGCACGGCAAGCAGGTGCGTCAACGGGAAGCGCTGCTTCAAGTCAAGCAAGTTCTTCAATGGGAATCGCAGCTGTACGCGACGCAGGTTCTTCAATGGGAAGCGTTGCTGCAAGTCCAGCAGATTCTTCATTGGGAAGCATAGCTGCACGCCAAGCAGGTTATTCAATGACAAACGTTGCTGCACGTCAGACAATCTTTCCAATGGCAAGCGTTGCTGCAGGTGAAGCAATTTATTCAATGGCAAGAGGCCATGCGCATGCGTATGAACAGCCTCAAGGCAGCACACTGCCCCTGGAGCATGGAGAACAGGAACCGGAGCAGGCACCTGAACTCCAGGCTATAGGCCCCATCCCCATCCATGTTGGCGTCGGCCACGGACAGCTTCTATCCTACCCTGTAGCCACTATTGTTCCTGGATTCAAGATCGTCGAATTCCCAACTTTGTCTGCGGATCAGGTTCGAATGGGCTTGGACCGATTACCTGTATACATTCCAACGGAGGATGCTGCCGTTGGGCTTAATGGTGGTGCGGAGGAACGACAACGACAGCCTGTTCAAGTGTTAGCGGTAAGGACCGAGCGGCTCGAATGAGTGGACTTTCAATTGACTCCAAATGTTTATTTTATAAAAATGTTGCAGGAGGAGGAGGATGTCAATCCAACTCAATTCGGAGATGTGGTTCGTTTTCAGCTCCGGTGTGGACATTGGGTAAGTCTTGTCGTCGGAAAATCCTCTGCAAATTTTAGTAAAATTATCTCATGGGCGGCGAACAGGAAAGTTGTACCTATTTCAAGTTCTTCAATGTGACCGCTAATTGTATGCACAACTCTGTTTCTGCAGGCTACCGGGCGCGTATCCACCGATGAGGATCAGTCCGTGCAACTCCATGAGCCCTGCGAGGAAGAATGTGAACAGTACAAAGCGTGCAAGGGGGAGGGGCCTGAGCACAAATGCAAGGAAAAGTGTGGACACAAGGAGCCGTGTCCGCCCTGTCGAGGCCTCGGCTGCGAGCCCGACTACTTCGACCTCTTCGTCCACCAAACCTTAAAGCAGGTAAGGTTGAGGGTCAAAGTGCATGGGTCATGATCAAAAGTCAAAACTTAATGTACGCATCATAATTTATTATTTAGCTCCCGATCCTCGTCGTTAAGGAAGGAGAAAAGACAAAGCATGAACTCATTCAGCTTAAGCGACGCAACACAGTGATTCTGCTTCATGCTGACGTCAAGTGCCCATCGGGACTCCTTACAGATATGCCGAAGAAGTTGGCCAAGGCGAAGCGCGAAAAAGAAGAGGGGAAGCATGAAGTAGAAGAGGAAAAACGTGAAGACAGTGAGAAGAAGGGTGAAGACAAGGAGAAGAAGCTTGAAGAAGAAGGGAAGTGTGAAGATGGCACGAAGCGTGAAGTAGAAGAGGAAAAACGTGAAGACAGTGAGAAGAAGGGTGAAGACAAGGAGAAGAAGCTTGAAGAAGGAGGGAAGTGTGAAGATGGCACGAAGCGTGAAGCAAATGAGAGCGTGAAGAATATTCTGTGAAGCACGAAGATAAGAATGCGAAGCGGTAAGGCGACGAAGAGGGGACAACTAAGTGAAATGCACTTAAACCTATTTCCTCTATTCAAATTAATTTATTTTATTGTAAATAATGTACTTTTTTTTCACATTTCAACTGAGATATGTTATCACACTATAAAATGAATTCCTTTACGCTACCGCTACCGCTACCTTTTTTTATGTACATAGATGTACTACCAGAATATTATGTAAGTACGTAAGAACGAAGAACGCCTATGTCACATGCATTCTTAATTAACAAAACGCTATTCTTTAAATGAAACTGCTAGACTAAAACCTCAAGTCATGGGAGATGGAAGAGTCAAGTGTCCTAAATAAATACGGAATTTGTGGGGAAATTAACAGACAGGGCTTGAGCTGAAGGAACAGCCGGCTCAAGTACTCTCCCGGGTCATTAATGGAGGAAGAAGGTGTGTGGCGTGTGACTTGAGCTCATGCTAAAGAAGAGATTCTCCCAAATGCATGTCGACGTCTTTGGGTGACCTAAAATCAGCAGAATTCAGTATTTCATTGAAATTCCTGGAAACTAATAATTCAGTACCTACGGGGAAGCTTCTAGTATATGGGCCTGGTAACTCCAATCCTGTATGTGCCTATAATAATTCAAGATTGAGACGCACAAAGTCTGCATAATAATGCGATGCTTGAAACTTATTGGATCCGCCCGGCGGGGATCCGTCCCTGCTGTGCCAAGGACATTCTCTGACTTGAATAAGGAGGCCATTTTTAGGTTCCTGAAATATACGATTAAATCATGCCGATGGGACCAGGATTAGAATTGAATGGGACGTAAAATATTGGGGCATAACTTACACCTATAGGTCCATATCCCAGTCCGAAGCCATTTGAAACTCACTATTTCCCATAATAGGGCAGAATCCAGACTGGGGAAGAGTGGCCACTTTCCCCTACAATTTACACAGAATATTTCCGAATTTCGTCATTTTTTTTCATATTTTTTGCGTAGGCGTATATGTATTAATGGAGTATGCAGTCTACGGCATAGCATATGGACTTCCGTGCGAAAATCACGTCTTCCCTGAATATTTATAAGGAACGGAAACTGCGGAGACTTAGTCTTCGTCAAGTCCGCTCGTTATGGCTCAATGCCTGAGATGGGCTCAATCTGCCTTGGCTTATTATTCCCCGTTAGTTCAAGTCCAGGGCTTTGGGTGTATTAGGTGCATCCGTGAAATGGTTAATTCGATTTGAAGATGAGAGAAATTCAGAGTAGGATATTTTACAAGACTGGAGAATATGTTTTGGCCAAAGTGTATATTTTATTGGCAGCAATGATATTAAGCCTAAACTACTCTTGGGCTGCTTTAAATTGCTCGCTATGAATTCAAGTGGATTCCTGAATGCCTTGTACGTGTTTGGATACTCTGAACATGGTGTTTAAGGGCGTTTGGCTCGGTGTCAAATGTAACGCCCCGCGTACTACCAGCTGGGACCCGAACTTTAAAAAAAACACGGAAAGTCCAGTATTTCCGATTCATTATTCTTATTTATCGGGCTTTTCCCGAAGTTGAAGTCCTTTCCCTTCCCCTTCCCTCCTACTAATCATAAAACTTTTCCCATTCCCGGATATGTAAAGGGGCCTAAGTTATGCATGAGTGGTGAGGGTCCAGAGCTGTGGGCTTAGCTTGGCCTGCCAAAAAATTAAGCCAGGCTCGGTCATGCCTGCCCTCCCACTTTCTCCCTACTCCGAAATATGACAAATGACCTAACTTTTTGATCCCTGCATGCAGTTTGCATTTCTGCATAGGTGCCTACTTCGTTTGGAAAAGTTGATAGCTATATTTCAAGAGATCGAACCAAACCGAAACCAAAGCAAGGTGAGCAAAAAATACATCCGATACAAAGAAAGCTGGACTCAAGATTTAGAATAATTACCGGAAGAAAATTTAAACTAAACGGAGGCTAAGCGGAAACATAAATACCCAAACCAAATCAACAGTGAGCCAAAATCAAAACCAACCAAAGCATACACAGAGTGAGCCCAAATCCATAACCTATCCAAAGTCAGAGTAAACCCAAGCCAAAGATAAATTAACCTGAGTGCGAACCCTAACCAAATCACCCCTAGAGTGTAACCAAAACAAATCAACCCTGGAGTCAACAGTCAACCCTACCAGAACAACTCTGGCGTGCACACAAACCAAATACAAACGTAGAGTGAACACAAACCAAACCAATTCTCGAGTGAACTCAAAGCAACCCTTGAGTGCACACAAGAAAACCAACCCTAGAGTGAACCTAATGGCAGCCAAACCTGAGTGAATCCAGACCAAATCAACCCTAGCATGAACCTAAAGCCAGCATAAACATAAAGTGAACCTAGAAAAACCAACCCTAGAGTGAGCCTAAGGACAAACAAACCGGGAGAACCCAACCAACCCTAGATTGAACATAAACCCAATATAAACTTAGAATTAACCCATACCAACCCTAGAGTGAACCTAAAGCAAATGATGAAGAGTGAACCCAAACCAAAACACCGCGAGAATGAATACAAAATAAAATCAAGTGTGAACATGAACCAAACCATACCTAGAGTGAACACAAGACCACCCCGAGTGAATCCAAACAAAATTCAAGCAAAAACCGGATCCAGGTCAATTTATTTAAATAAAAACAAGCCGAATGGGCATCCCAATAAAATTCTAGTCGAACCCTGATGAGCTAACTCTGCTAAATTTGCGTAAGCTTTAGTTCACCAGTAAAAAAGTTGGAAGAATAACATTAAAAAAAAGTTTAATGAAAGGAGTTCTGTATTAATTCAGCTAGAAGGAGATCACAGTAAACTAAACAAAGGGTGAAATGACCGGAAATAACAAGAAAGTTCTCAGTGCCATTTTTGTTTCAATTCTAGACCTAAGCAGTGGAAATGCAGACGCGTCTTCTCCATTCTGCTTGTCTTCCATCTTATAGAGTCAGCTCTTTGAGAGAATGGAAGCCGGCGGAACTCAGTCTTCCGTAAACTACATTATTCTCCATTTTCGGACTGGATTCCTGAGTGTAAAGTAAACAGGGAACTCTCCGCAAAAGCTAACCCTTTGAAATACCAAGAGCTCTCTTTCTGGCTACTAAGATCCTCAGAATATTTGCATTTGTTCATTCTAATGGTAATGTAACTTCCATTCGTGGGGATTTACCGTGTATTAGACGCTAAAAATTGTAAATGAAACAAAACTCATCCGGGATCCAATAAATAAATAAATAATGAACTTTCTCTTCGAGGAGAAAGTCCTAGTTTAATATGATAGCCGAATAAACATTATTAGGCGCATTTTACAAATTCCCGAATTATACAATATACACACTTCGTGCGTATTTGTATTTTCCGCAGTATGCCTGCTAAAATTCATCCATTATTACAATACTTGAGTACAAACTCTTCTACTCTGCTCAAAGTGAGCTCTGTTCCTTAATTCTTTTAATGGAAGTTATTCCGAACTTTCTCCAATTTCTTAAATCATGAATAATGTATGTATTGTATTATTCAAAGAGTTCCTATTGTAGTTTTAAGGGCAGGAAGAGGAAAATCCTTTTTTTGAACGGATCACGCTGTTAGCCTTCCAGAAAGTTCTCTATTTTGTTCGATCCCTGCATCAAAGTGCATTTTCGCGAATTAGGTCCCTGTTTAATCTCCATGAATAAATTATGGTAGTTCCGCTGGACTGGATCCTTCACTCTGGCTCTGATCTGGAGCCGTCCAATGAAAAATGCATGTAGGACTGGGCCCAAGCACTTCTGTTTCGTTTAGGGGATTCCTCGTATCCATCATGCTGGGCTCAACTGAATCTCTAAATTCTATCAAAGGATCAAATTCGTCGGATCCGGTGAATTTTATACGTATCCCTTGACAGCTGACAGTACACTATAGGTTACTCTTAGTTTAATATTGAATCAGATCAGGCAGGTACAGGTACTCGGATTCACAATATCTCAAACGTATTTGTACGCGAAAATACTGCCACTGAAGGAGAATGACTTAAAAATATGGGCTTTTGCCCAATACAAATATACTAATGAACAAATATAGTTTTTTGACTTAAAATTGTTTAGTCGGGTTATATCTGTTCATATTCCATGCCCGACCTGACGAATATTATTATCGTTAACACATAGATTTGGTCATTTCCATGCTTTTTTTTTAGGCTGAAAACAATATTTTCGGCAGCATTAGAATTATTCTTATCAGAATTCCGCCCTTGATGGATGCTGAATATTGAGCCATGGGCCTCCTCTTTGTATTGCGGGAGAAAGCAACTTTCTCCTAAAATAGTCAAATCCAATGCACTCAATTCTCCCATATTACTGTACTGGACAAGATCTGTAAAATACGGTTGAAAGAGACGTTGACACGCCTTTTCACTCCCTGTGATCATGATCGCAGGATTCGTATAGGATATAAGATGGGATTTTGGCTTAAAGTGAAAGGAGAAAGTCGCACAAGCTTATACATGGATCATTGCTTTCCTTTCGCCCGTGTAACTCTGAAACGTTTCTCAATGCTGCCCAAAAAGTATAGACTTTGGATCAAAACAAAATATGTAATTGGACAAATCTAGTTGTAGATTGTAGACCAAGGAATATGACTCAGGTCGGGTATGGATCGGGTATAAATAAATGCTTGTCCAATATTTGCTCAATTGAATATTTGGTTCTGGGCTACGCTCAATATTTTAAACCAAAAGATCTTATGGGATGATCTTGCCCGTCTGTCTGTCGGTCAGTCACACTCGAAATTGCTCCGTACAACTCAGATGTAATCATGCATAATAAGGAACTTTCTGCTTTATGGCTGCTTCTTTGCTCTTTATGTGCTCTATTAGAGCCCAGTTATTAGATAACGAAGCACATACCACGCTTTACAAAATAATAAAATTTTAACGCCTCACACTATATTTCTAGTCATATCCTGAGAAGCAAAATTATGGACATGGCTCATGGCTCCACTCATGCAGTCGAATAAGCAGTTTAAATTCTTTGAAACATAGTAGTAAGTTCAACAATTCACGAATAAGCGTAGATGGTATATTATATGTAAACTCAAATTACAGATCGTAAAGCAGACCAAGCTTCAGTTGTATTATTTAAACTCGAACGACTTGAAGTGTTATATCAAACTACATTTAAAATTAGCTAACCTACAAAACGTATTTCAAAATATCGAAAGATTCAGACTTGTGAGACTTTGTTTTTAGCAAGATGGAAACAGAAGGTATTTTTTCGAAACACTCACATTTCCGGAACGTTTGTGTTTTCCGTGTTTTCCCTTTTCTAAATATGTTTTGCTATTTACTTTTCGCATAGCAACATTTCCTTGCGTCAGTGTCAGTTTTCAAGGCCTATTCTGAATGTCATCTTCAACTACTTACACCTTTTGGTCCCAAGCTGTTGAAAGCAGAATTTTTGGATAGCAGTAATCTGTAGTTCTGGTAATTAGAGGTTGCCAGTTGCCAGCTACTACTACAGTAATTTGTAAATTTTCCAAGGTACGAGACAGGGTATGTTTGCTAAACTACCATATTAAAGATGATCAGCATTTTACAATTTGATTCTAAACATTAAAATGATATGGCGTATTAAGCCAGCAGTTTTTATTTTTTGCGAATACTACATATCCGTTTATCGTAGGAAACTTCAACATAATGCATGCTTACTAGATATGAAGCTCGGCCAACCGCTTAACTGCCTTGGAAGAGTATGATAATATTTTACTTCATAATTCATACTTGACGACGCGCTGGGGAACGGAAGAATTATTATTATAGGAGCACGCTATCAAGTGACGTGAGGCCAAGTTTACATATATACTTCGTACATGCCAAGCCGCAAGAATTCCGATCTATGTATGTATTAAGATTCAGTGAAGTACCTTAAGTGTATATGGATTTACGATCTCTATACTACTATTTACATGTATCATGAGTACGTATTCTAAAATTATTGTGACACAACAGGTGTGGGTGTGGTGCAATTCCATTGTGTGGTGCGTAGTAGTATAACTTATACTACATAGTACTGCACTGCGTAGTACTGCATTAGACTAGTGTTTCATCTTCACTCAGTCAAGTCAAAGTCATAGCAGAGAGAATAGTATTAAGGCGGAACATCTGATGATAGTACTACAACTAATTTCGTATCAATATTAACGCCTTATAACGAAAATCGAGCTAGTTATTAACACAAATTGTTGATTATAAAAAACTAGCCAACAAGCCCCGCTCTAACGCGGAATCAACGACTACATGTTCTAAACATATCTAGCGTACGCGTGCCATAATACTTCAATTCAATAAGTTGTCGCCAATGGCACACGAACGCTAGAAATATTTAGAAAATGTAGTCGCTGATTCCGCGTTAGAGCGGGGCTTGTTGGCTAGTCAAAGGGAAATATTTTCTGCAATTT
>JAQFZY010002333.1:0-12091 GCA_034696285.1 Hypogastrura burkilli
CACATAATACTAAGAATAAATTTTGAATGTACAGATATTCCCATTTAGCCCTTCCAATCTTCATAGACCCCCCTCAATTTAGATCCAAAACACGCCCCTAATGGTCATTGATTACATGCGTTACAACGGTTTATTTCAATTGTTATTGTCACTACCATTGGTTTTTGTTAGGACTGGCCTTGTACTTAATTATAATCAATCATGGTATCATCGTCATCCCTCTACCTTATACGTATGTTCTCAAGCCCTTTAGCAAAAAATTTGACTCTAAATCTGGACCTGGATATGGAATTGGAGGCTGAGCCAGAAACCCAGCTACTGCACAGTATTGCGAGTAAAGGAGATCGGGTGCTTAGAACTTTAGTGAGCTTACGAAATTGTGGTTGATATTATACGGAACAATAATTATACAATTCAATAATGGCTGGGACTTCCAATATAACTAAGGAATTCCTAGAGCGTGCTCTCCAGGGGCCAATTCGTACTTTTAGTGTGTCTCAAGGAAGTAAGCCCGGAGACAACTTTATGAGCGTCCTCTACGCCATTGAGGTTGAGCAGGAAGATGGGCCAGCCTTGCATCTGCTCCTCAAAGCTTATCCAACTCATCCCTGGTACAGGGACTACTTGAACCAAGTCAACATCTTCTCAAAGGAAATCCAAGTCTATCAAGTCATAATCCCTCAGCTCCTGGCTCTTCGAAATCCGGACTTGGAGGAGGAGCTCCGGATACCCGTACCAACACTCATTGCGGCTAAAGCCAGTAGTCCAGGTAAACCATAAATCATAAGAATATCCCCATCTATGGCCTAACCTTACATATAATAACAATTCACTATAGAAACGGCAGACGAAGATGACCTGGAGCCCCGGAACTTTCTACTCATGGTTGACATTCGGAGAAGTTTTGGCTACAAGATGGCGGATCGGATTGAAGGATTGGACTACGAGCACTCCAAGCTGGTTATGGACGGCCTCGCCCTCATACACGCCTATGGCTGGGCCTACAAACAGCAGAACAACAATCAGAAGCTCCTGGACAAGTTTCCGTTCCTCCTGGACTTGGTCTACGCCCATTGTGCCGGAACGGAAGTTGCTGAGCTGATGGAAACCCTGGACCGAAATGCTCTTGCCGACATTAAGGCCGTTCTTGGGGAAGGCTCAGAAGCATACAAGGGGGCTCAGAAAATCCTTGGAGGAGACTCCGTAAAATATTTGGAACATTTCTTTGGTCCAGAAGGGATAGATGAGACATTGGTAGAGGGATGGTTTCGGGTTCCGGCAGAGGAACTGCCGGGTTATACCAAAGGTAAATGAAATGACATTACAATACCATCCTGACCCTTGACCTGGATATCATGACTCTTTACAGAGACCTGGCTCGTAATATGTCACGGAGACTGCTGGGTCAATAATTTACTCTTCCTATACGACAGCTCGGGGAAACCTACCAAGCTGACCTTCGTTGACCTCCAGATTGTCCGGGAAGCCTGTCCAACAACGGACTTGGCCTACTATTTCTACACGAGTACGTCACCCGAATTCCGGAAGGAGCACCAGGATGAGCTCCTTCAGATATACCACGATAAGTTCGTTCACTACTGCAGGCTTCTGAACTGTGACCTCCTTCCGGGTTTCAACTACAAGTCTCTAAAAAGACGATATCGACGAGCAACCCTGCTAGGCTTCATTATGAGCCTCCAGCTCCTTCCAGTTGTTTTGAAGCCTCGGGAAGATGCTCTTGATCTGGCAACTCTCAAAACCGGTACTGAGGACATGTCGAAAATGGATATCTTTGATTCCTTTGTTGGGGATTCGCAAAAGAATTCCAAGCTACAGCTATGGTTTAGCAGCATTGCGAAGGAACTGTACGAGGACGGGGTCTTGTGAAATTCAGTCTATTATGCTTTTAGAAATAAGGAAAAATACCACTTTTATAAGTAAAACACCGTACCCGGATCGTGACCTCAATACATTTCAACTACTGACGGCTTCAAAACTTTCCGATACTGCTCTGTATATATAGTAAGTAGTATTTGATATGCTTATCCCGCATAAATATGTATGCGAATTCTGATACAGATATGATACATACATACATAGTAGATAAGCCAATACAAAATTATTTTCCGCATGAAGAAATATTGCAAATAAAGAGTAAATACACGGATCCTTATTCCGTATACATATATCTTCAATTGCCACATAGCCATCAACTGGCTGTCATTTGTATTTGCCCACGAAGCCATGCATTTTGTAATCTAGCTTTAAAATTTCAAGTGTGTAAGCGCTGATTAATATCATTATGGATAAGCGTTGCCACTTACGGAAATTGATACAGGCCCTATTACGGTACGGTAGCTATGTATAGAAGGAACCAGCCTGGGCAGTACACGTTTCTCAATTTTATTGCCATTCGATATTACAAATTACAATAGACGAGGAACTAGGGTTTTCGGCATTTCTAAATTCTAAAATGGCTGTAAACCCGAATATCACGAAAGAGTTCCTGGAGACCGCCCTGAAATGTCCAGTCCGGACTTTTAAGGTGACCGAGGGCACCAACCCGGGAGACAACTACATGAGCGTTATGTACGCCATTGAAGTAGAGCCTGAAGCCGCTCCAACCCGCCACCTCTTGCTTAAAGCATATCCCAATCATCCCGGGCGTCAAGATTATTTGGACAAGGTTAACATTTTCTCCAAAGAAATCAAAGTTTACGAAATCCTTGTCCCTGAACTGGAATCTATCCGAAATCCGGATTTAGACCAAGAGCTCCGGCTCCCGTTACCAAGCCTCATTTCCGCCAAGGCCATTGACCATAAGAAACCTTCAGGTACGAGTATGCTTTACAAAACTGATAATTTGTTTCTAAATTCAAACACCTCATTGCTCGTACAACAGAATCCAAAAATGATGGATTGGCTAAGGATGGGTTTACAAACTACTTGCTTATGGAGGACATTCGGAAGACCTATGGCTACAAGATGGCGGACCGATGTGAGGGACTTGACCTTGAGCACGCAAAGCTAGTTATGGGCGGGCTGGCCCTTCTCCATGCCCACAGTTGGGCCTATAAGCAGTTGAAGCGTGTGCCGAAGCTCCTTCAAAAATTTCCCTTTCTCGTGGACTTAATGTATGATGAGGCATCTTTCGGGGACTTTGCTGAATTAATGAAAACGATGGAACGAAAGGCCCTCCAGGACATTGCCTCAATCCTTACAGAAAGCTCGGAAGCGTACGAGGCCGCAAAAACGTTTTTTGAAAAGGACTCCATGACACAAGTAAAGAACTTCTTTCTTTCGGATGGGATCGATGAGACGCTGGTGGAAGGCTGGCTCCGAATTAAGCCAGCTGAACTCCCGGGCTATTCTAAGGGTAGCTACACCATGACAATACGAGAAATTCTTACCATAATTATTTTATTGCTTCTCGCAGAGCCCTGGCTCGTCGCATGTCACGGAGACTGCTGGGTCAATAATATCCTCTTCCTATACGACAAGACGGGGAAACCAACCAAATTGACCTTCGTGGACCTTCAGATTGTGAGGGAAGCCTGTCCAACGACGGACTTGGCCTACTTTCTGTATTCAAGTACGTCACCCCAACTCCGAAAGGAACACCAGGATGAGCTCCTTCAGGTCTACCACGACAAGTTCGTCCAATACTGTAGGCTTCTGAACTCCGAGGTCCTTCCGGGCTTCAACTACGCCGCCCTCAAGCGTCGATTTCGCCGTGCTGGGACCTTAGGCTTCATTATGTGCATCCCCCTCCTCCAAGTCGTGCTGAAGCCCCAGGACGAAGCTGTGGATTTGGACACATGTACGTCGGAGACGAATGATATGGCGGAAATTTTTAGTTCCGTGATGGGAGGCGGTCCAAAAAATTCAAAGCTCCAGTTATGGCTTAGCGGCATTACGCAAGAGCTTTATGATGACGGGGTTCTGTGAAACCCGCCTACGAGTTATGCCGGCTTATTAAATCATTTTTCGTGAAAATTCCTTGCTTTCAGTCTTTTGTCAAGTTATTATTTATGTAAGAAACTAAGAAAATGGAGCAGCAGATCACCAGAAATTGATAAATTCAGTGAATATTTCTATGAAACCTTATGATTTTGATTTTTGAAACAAAAATCATTCCGAGTGACTCCGCATACTATCAAAAGTCAACAAGGACATGCACATGCGAACCATGCGAACAATAAAATTGCACAATACAGCCACGCACGCGCGTGGCATACAAGACGTATGAGCGTGGCATACAAGACATACGAGACATACAAGGCGTGCACGCCTTGTATGTCTCGTAAGGCATTTTGTTGGAAACAGTCCCGCGCGAAAATATTTAAATATAAATATATATAAATATTTCCAAGAGATGCTTTCCAATTTCAATCTCTTCTGGCTCCCTGTCGTCATTTCTCGTAATATAAAGATACAAAAGTTAAACTATTGAAAAACGGTTATAAACTGCTGATAGAAGGCGTACAAACTTTATAAGTATTTGAGAATGAATCCAATAAGGCAAAGAGAAGAAGCACTGCGAGAGATCGCTTTTAAGATTCGACGTCTGACTAAACAGATGATTGCGCTATATATTAGTATGATAGCCCTCTTCGTGGTTCTGATACCCGTTACAATGTTAACTGTTTTCCTCAACGTTCTTTCAGCTGATTACGGTAAGAAATAGCGTTGAACATTATTATGTACTCTTACACATTTTGTAGATGGATTAAAGTGATGATCAACAAGTATTCCGGACTCTGGACCAAGGGTGCCTTGCCTAATATACACTAACTAAGTTTTCCACGTTGTTACTCGACAGGTTGCTTGACTGCAAGGGTCACTGCGTCGGCTGTTGGGGCATTAGTTACAAGTGAGTGCTACGACGACGATAGATCCGTGTATCTACCTACACTAAAATTACTTATTGAAGAAGCGTCTATTGAAATAATTTAATATTTTTAACAGCCTTCGCTGGCCACCTCATAATCCCAGGCTTTATTCACTGCATCAGAAACTTGTCGGAGTTCAAGGCTGACGTCGTATTCATTTGTATAGAACTTGCAGTAACGCCAGCCGCCGCGTAAATAATAGTACGTCACTGGCTTAATACTTCCAAAACCTCTAAATTCTACTGTAAAAATATTTTAGTCCCAATTGACATTCTTGTTAAAGAAAAAGGGTTTAACTTTGAAGTTTTGTCCAATTTGAGATGCTGAAAATTATTTTGACGTGAATCTGAACCCTTTTCCACACGTTGTTGCTGTAGTGTATCCAAATTATAAACATGTCACTCTACTCCATTGGCTGGAACAGGTTTAGACACGGCGATACAGCATTCATGCTATTATATGCACATATTTATTCTGAAACTTGAGATTGCAGTTGTAGTTTAGCTTCAACAGCAAACACCCAGGTTTTTTAAAGTCACGTTTTTTTCCCCATGAATCCGGGATTTTGAAATGGATTCGATATACTACAGATTACAGGTAAGCGTCACGACAGAATACAAGCCTCTAGGTAGGTTATTAAAACAATACCACCGTTGCATGGCAAAACACAGATTGCGACAAAATCTGACAAAGCCACATGAGCTTCCTAAAGGCGTTGGCTCCGTCCACTATGCCTTTCAGACGGTTCTGGACAAACTACACTAATGCAGACACAGCTTAGGGCTCAGAGGTCATAATATTTACATAATAGGCACTTTTAGCCTGAGATTTGTCGGTATACATTCGAGTACAAGCCACTATTTATTGGAGCTGAGCCTGAATATACATTTTGTATCTGTCGCGTCAGAAAGCAGACGCAAGCAGCAAATATATTTGCTTTAAAAAGTCGAGACCGGTTTTTCCTGAAAATCCTTGGTGGGCAACTGTAACAGTCCCTCTTGCCGACCTTGCCTTGGTGGGTGCCATTGATTATGAATTAGCTATCAAGAGGTTTGAATTGAAAACTCCTCCGAACAATCGCCTCACCGAACAATCAGAGACGGAATAACTCCGCACAGGGAGGTAGGGCGTGTAAGAATCACTGAATTCTTAAGTAGGACGTGGATTAAGTATAGCAACAAAGATTTGTAGAGGACGGAGTTCCTTAAGAAAGACAGATAGTGCTTTCATTATTTTGTCGGGATAAACTGTTTCAAAACTCAACGGAACAACAACTCCGTTGTTGCAGTCAAATAATACTTTGGTATATATGTAGATATAATGTTTGTAGATATACTAGTGCAAATGAATTCTTAGTCAAATAAAAATGATACTGAGCACCCTGGGCTACAATATAATAGTGCAGAGTTGACTCTTTGGTTCCTTCGGGGCGGATGCTGGGTCTTTAGTCAGCCAGTCGCCAGACACCTTCTCCAGAGGCTCCCGGAGAGTCCAGATTGACCACATTCCTCCCCGTACATTTACACAATAAATAAATAAAAAACCTCCGACACGTGGATCAGTTACGTATGCATAGGTAGGTAATACAAGCAAGCACTACTACTGGAGGGAAGAACGTGATCTCTCGATCTCTGGACCACGGGAAAACCATGAGAATATGCATTCTAACCGGATTTTAAATTATGGGACTTTTTAGTACAATCAAAAGATATAATAACCTGTTTCCCTACTTACTTACGTAGAACTAGGGACTAGATGATGAATAGCTGGTCACTACAGATACAGATTACAAATTATTAGACTGGGTTTACCCAAAGGCTACAAGTTTTTTTTAAAATCAAGATGAAACGAGTCATGCAGCCAGTTTTTCAACAGCATTATGCAAATTA
This sequence comes from Hypogastrura burkilli, assembly GCA_034696285.1. Lineage (NCBI taxonomy): Eukaryota > Metazoa > Arthropoda > Collembola > Poduromorpha > Hypogastruridae > Hypogastrura > Hypogastrura burkilli. The sequence continues at coordinate 6,782 of JAQFZY010002333.1, forward strand.
TATGATGAACTAAACGCACATACCCCAAACCCAAAAAGCATCTGGAAAAACATTTCTGTCAAATATTCTCCCCTCCCCATGCGTCTCGGCGGTCCAAAACCGGGTCATGGTGCGTACTGCCCAACTGCATATTTAATAAAATAAATAAAATGTAATTTAGAAAAAAAGTATATATTTTAAATACTACCTAACAATATTTCCGCACGTGTATCGCGTATGGCTTTGCCGTAGGCGAACGCATCACAAATCTCAATTTATTTAGCACATTCTCATAAATATACAAATATCATCATTTCATGAACTCTGTGAATTGTGCGGTTTGTGCAATATACTTTTTGTGAAAACCATTTGTATCTACGAATAGTGTCCCAACTTTAACCCTTTTGACCGGTCAAGGATTTACATGCCGTCACAACGGGTGTGTACCTGAACAAGAGATACGTAGATGGCCGAGTGTATGAGTACGTACTACATACTAAAAAAAACTCGTCTCGAATTATTTAATCACTACTCCTATTTTCAATACCTTAGCAATTTGCACTGAGTCCGCTATTTTTCACGGGAATACCTACTAGTAGTTATAAAATTATTTGACATTGAATACCTAATACCTACCTAGTATCTTATTATCTATTGTATTACATAAGATTGATGCATAAAATGTTCCCAGGGAACATGACTCAAGGTTAGTTATTAATAATTTGCATACCTGATATGTTAATTTAGTAGACCGGGTTAAGTCTTGGACTCCTGGACAAGTATATAAACCATTGTAATGGACGTACGGAAGGTAGCGAAGAGGGTAATTTTAGGAGGATACAATTTTTGAGAAGCATTATATTGAAATCAATGTAGTTGCTGTTGAACTGTAATTCTCACTACTACCTTGAACAGTACATAGTTCTTGCAGCCAGAAGATAGAGAAATGTTTATATGGATATGGATCGGGAGGAGCAATGCTCTACACGAGAAGAAGATGTTAGATGAAAGACGTTTACTTTTTTGAAATAGTTATTAAATTGAATTGCCAGCGCTGTTAGGTCCTAAGAAACCGTGTAGCACTACCAGGATATTTTTTGCATTTGCATTTAGCATATTATTTGAATTCTATGAACAATATATTGGATGAAGGTGAAAGTGTGATACATTTAACAAATGATACATTATAGGCTGGACAAGCTTTAGAGATACTGCTAAAAGTTTAACAATACGGACATGGAAAGGAGCAAAAAATAAGCTCATGGACGTTAGCAGTGCTTATGTATTTTATATTGTACTCCTTGTATGAGCTTGGGTTGCTTCTGCGCTGCCTAAACTTTAAGCCGCCGTCAACAATTAAGCCACATATCAATATGAAAAATCAAATTGTAGAAACGCCGATGGTTCCGTTATAAAGAGGTGGCTGAGAGCAATAATGCCGTTTCCGCTTGAACTCCCAGTCGACCTTGACCATGACCCGGAAGGTCACCTCTGGCCAATGTTGAGACAGAGCTAACATGACAACAAACTTAGTAATTGGTGAGATGGTAAGAATGAATTTTCAATCGGTTCAGTGATTTTGAAGTTATTACGGCGTCACGGACAGACAGAGTAGTGACAAATGTAAAGTTATAAGATTCGCTACCTTACAAATTAAATCTGGACCTGATCCTTTGCGTTCCCGGTATAAGACGTGAATACAAACGGGTGAGCTTGGACAATTGAAGTTCTCTCCGTAGTGTGTGAGCACGAAGAGCTACAATACTGCTGCATAAGGTCAACAGTGGCGAAGTAGTTCACAGAGAAGTCCAAAAGCTCCAAAGCCGTAAAACCATTTCATCAGTCGGTGATCGTTTTCGGCTTTCGGAGAAGAAAAATGCATGGTAATCCAACTATTACAAAATTAAAAGTTTTTATGAATTGATAGCCTCTGTCTGTGTGAAATACATGAGTAAGAGTGTGGATAGTAACACCGGAAATGGGAAGCCAAATTAGTCGACAATTAGAATTTAATTTTTCTTATTGTCGATAAGTTTTGGCCTCGCCGTTGTCTATCTTCAGTCAAAACTATTGGTAATACATTGTTATACAGAAAATTAAGGACTACTAAAATAGGCGTGTAGGGAAACCTGCGAGTCCGAGACGTTTCGATAATAAGAAAGAAAAAAAATCTAATTGGCGACTAATTTGGTTTCCCATCTCCGGTGTTACTATCCATATCCACACTCTTACTCAAAATTACAAAGTATAACGCCAAAAACATGGCGACTAGCAACATATATTTTTAGAACTTTGTTCGAATTTTTTTGAAATCCTGAACAAATTTATTTACCCTTTTATATTCGCCATCGCTCATATCAACATCAAGTTGACCTTTCTTTCTTTTTAAACACGAGCAGCGGTGTGCTGGCGTAGGTACCTTAATCGCTTCTTCCTAAAACACCTAAATCTGAAGTGTATTGTGTTTGATATCACATCCAGTACACATTTCCGCGACATATCTTCAAGCACTATACTAGGCTAGATATTAGTACTTTTTTCATACATCTTTGTACAAATTCATTTAAAAGGTAGCAGAGCCAACTTTGCAAAGCGTCGTAGACGCGTGCGCAAGCATAGGTTAGCAGCTGAAACCGATGTCGTTACTTGTAAACGGCTACCATTTAACGTTTCCCCATAAAAATGCTAAACGTACCCCCTTTTCGTTGAAATCAGGTAATTGCTAACTTTGGGCCCAGAATATTTTTTCGCTTCCCCCTTTTACATGAAAAAGTTCCTCTTAAATAGCTTAGCATACATATAACTCGTGAACAGTGTTCATTCAATATAATTTTACAAAAATTTTACTAATGCATAGTACATTTTCGGGTGATCGTAGGTAGAGGGTTAATATTAACTTGTCCACTAATAATACACTTTTGACCTGCTAATTTGCTAAAAGTCTCAAGTGCTGAGTTTGACCACTAAATGATTTTAGTCCCCTGCTATTAAACTAAGAGTCTCCACTAAACATCTCCAGCAAATTCCTTTACTTCATCGCTGCCCTTCCATATAACTTACATTACTAGATTAAATACATCTAATCAGTATTTATTCAACACAGACATTCAACACATTCTATTATAGTCAGAGTTAGATTATAGTTAAGTATAGTCAGATTTAAAAAAAGAATATTATAATTGAATGTGTTGAATGTATGCGTTGAATAAATACTGATTAGATGTATTTAATGTAGTAATGTAAGTTATATAGAGGGGCACCGATGAAGTAAAGGAATTTGCTGAAGATGTTTAGTGGAGACTTTTAGTTTAATAGCAGGTGACTAAAATCATTTAGTGGTCAAACTCAGCACTTGAGACTTTTAGCAAATTAGCAGGTCAAAAGTGTATTATTAGTGGACACGTTAAATGTAGGCCGTAGATAAATATTGTTTACGATTTCTACGTATTTTTGTAATTTAAGTATTTTAGATTAGATTATATTGTTTTAGATCTCTGATTCATATTTTAAACTCGATTTATTAGACCGGCCCCGAAGTCGGGCTTATTTATTAGTATAACCGTGACTTCTGTCATCATATTGTTACTAGTAAACATTCTTTCCTAGCATACATATAGTACTTTCAAGTAAATGCATAGTACATTGTTGGCTGTTCGTGTATATTAAATAGTAACATTTTAGTAAAATTACAAGTAACGACCTCGCCTTCGGCTCGTGTCTTATACTTGCGCACGCGGCTCCGCCGCTTAGCGCGGTTGGCTCTACGCTTGGAATCAATTAGTACAAATATTTCGTTAAGTAAATAAATTGATTACTTAACTCTAGAAATGGTGTGATGTTAGAAAGCCATGTCGCAAAAACAAAGTATCTACGAACTGTTATGCTAGCCGCTGTGCAGGTAAGACTAAAGAAACATAAAACACATAGCAAAGGCATGAAAGAACATGCGACTGTTTGTTTCTGCGATATGGCTTGCTAGCATATCAAACCATTTGTCGAGTTAAGTAATCAATTTATTTACTAAACGAAATATTCGTACTTCGTAGAAATCGTAAACAGTATTTATCTACGATCACCCGAAAATATACTATGCATTAGTAAAATTTTCGTAAAATTATATTGAATGAATAGTGTTTACGAGTTATAAGTATGCTATAAGCTATTTAAGATAAACTTTTTCATTTAAAAGGGGGAGCGAAAAAATATTCTGGGCCCAAAGTTAGCAATTACCTGATTTCAACGAAAAGGGGGTACGTTTACCATTTTTAGGAGGAAGCGCTAAATAGTTGAACTGGTAAAAGGTGATTGTGACAACAATGTTATGATTAACCTAATACTGTTTCTATTTTAGACCAATCATGGGTTACGCTTGCTGCAACGGACACGAACGCATGGGAAGCGCTCGTTCTTGCAAAGTCTCTTCGAAGAACGTTTACGACCAAGAAACTCACTGTTATGATTACTCAACAAGTCTCTCAACCAATGAAGTAAGCAGAAATATTGAAATATGACTCAATTTTTACTAGTACTTTCGTATCACTAAAATTAAAATAATGGCTTAGAGTGGACATATTTACTGCACTTGTACTTTAAATCAAAACAATGACAATGTTACAGCTTTAGAGCTTTAATTATATAAACTAGCGGGCCCAACACCAGAAATTCTGGTGTCTAACATTGTAGTAAATTGCAGAACTAGTCATTTTCTAAACATTTCCGCCGCAATGCCTTGGACAGGCGACTAGCTCCTATACAGTATTTGGTATATATTTTAGTATACGGATTGGCCGCCCGAGGTATAGACATTACCATCTAACCTTCTCCTAAAACTGTTGCAGTGAACAGCCGAGTAAATTTCCAATCTTATTTGGAATGCCTCCACATGAAAACTTAGCGTAAGGGGTGGGGTAGGTTGGGGGTTGCTTTACATAATTTATTAATGGCCCCTAATATCAATCCAGACTTCAAAATTATCTGAGTTCATTTCAGACGCTGGGTTCAATGAACGAATTGCGTATAGTAGGTCAGCCAAAAAGTAGCTACTTATTAAACATGTGTGCATAAGGCGTGTGTCGCCAACAATCCTCTTATATAAGTTAGTCTTTCTATGTATGTCTCACCGACGTGTGGTTTCATTCGTTCTGTAATTGGCCGGTAAAGGGAAAGGGGGCGGAGCTATGAATAGACCATGCAGGAAGAAAGTTGCCAGTGTTTCATAAACAATACTAAGAACGGGTCTGTCCGCTGCGGGTCATCCGTCTCCCATAGTAACAAGGGACTGACGTGTATATGGGGACTACGGTTTATTTGCCAATGTCGATGGGGGTCATT
>JAQFZY010002334.1:0-12091 GCA_034696285.1 Hypogastrura burkilli
TTTTGAAACTTGTTTCTTCCTTTCTAGTGCACACTTAAGCTCAGGGTGGCCTGCTTTTTCTAAATGCATTTTTTATTATTAATGTTTATTCGAGTCTTTAAAATATTTAATTTAAGCTACGGCTTCAAACATGGACAAATAATTAGTGTCAACGTCCTACATAATGAAAGGATTCGGAGCATGGTGTGGCTCATGGGGAGGTAAGGGAAGGAATGCAAAGTGAAAGCGGGCTATCTGTGTAGGACATCAATTTTGATTTGGGTTTTACGGTTCTTCCTCCCAAACAAGTCCTGGAGAGAGTGTAGTGGTAGTAGTTGGACGTCTTCCTGTGCTCCGGCGGGGGCATACTGCCCTGATAGGACGTAATACGTAATGTAATCCGAATTGGATTCCCACCGGACCGCCCGTCACCGCCACGTCAACCTCCCTCACCTCCTCCTTTAGGCCTGGCCTCGTAGGTCTCGGCCACAGATAGCGGCCTACCTTTCCATTCCATCATGCTGGTCCTTGCTGGCCCCGTAAAAGGAGATCTTGGGCCGTGAGGAGATCAAGTAGCCGAATCCGTAGGTTATTTGAGTTGGGTGGGGCCAGAGGCCATACTTCCTTGCTCTTTCCATAACATTTGATTGACACGCCTGCATAGGAACCCTGAGTTGGGACGACAGGAGCATTCCTAATGCATTCCTCTCCAATCCTCTCTCAGCTCTTCCTCTCTCTCCTTTCAAATAGAAAGTCTTCCTACTTCTAAGTGATTTTCCATTGAATTGAAATCTAAATTCAAGAGCATTTCCGCCCTTCCCTCCTTCCTTCTCTTAGGCTCAAGAGGCAGGAGGAGGGAAGGAGGCCAGACCAAGGGGAAGATACAGGCGGAACGGTTCCAGAAAGAAAACATTTCGAAACAGGCCAACCAGGCCAGGGAGCATAAAAAACAGAAAAATATAACGACAGGAACACCGATTATATGGTAAGTATGTATGCAGATGGTAATAGGACGAGGGAAGGGAGCATGGAAGCAGGTAGGCCCAGACGCTCGCATTTCATTCAATTGACTGCATCAAATTCGAATAAAATTGAAAGGAAATCCAGAGCTAACGACCAGAAAGAATGGTTTGTTTTGTTTTGAATGTTCAATGTAGATCCAGATAGAATCTAAATCCAAACAAATACGTGGGAGACTAGGAAAGGGTTCGGGAGGGCACAAATTGAGGCAAGTGAAGGAGAAGAGGCCTGACGAATCCAAAATCCCTAACTCTATGCGTACAGCCGAACAACTTAAGAGCTACCCAATAGAATCGGAGCTGGAGAAAGTAGAGAAAGCAATGTATTCCTATGACTTCATTTTCATGCAAAAGTAAAACTACGGGTACAGAAGATGGCCACGTTGGATTAAGATTTGGTCTGCGGCGGAGGGAATCATGCCGAATATTACAGGGAAACAAGGAATATTTATTTATTTGCTTACTGGGCTAATAGATGGAGAGCTGAAAATGGGAGTTACGATTAGAATAACGTTTTAAGTGCTTCATAAATGGGAGCCAAGTAAACCCATGAGCCGAATTGTGGGACAAGACAGAGTCGGGACTGAGGCTGACATTAAACGTGTTCTGGGAGGCCTATCCAAATAAAAAAGGCAGTAAAGGATATGATAAGTATTTATTATTTCGTGCGTTTCCGGTTCCTCTCCAACTAAAAATATCTCCCTCCAGTTCCGAAGCCCGGAGTTGGCTGGGGAAAAGGCCCGTTTACAGAAAAAACTCGGTTATGCTGGGCTTGTTCCTACTACTGTAGAACCTCAAATATTGTAGTAGAAGGGTTTACCAAAGGTTTTCTCTACTAAGTAACTTTCTCTTTTATGAGCCCAGGCCTATATTTCTCTCATTCTCGGAAAAGACATCAGTTATCCTGCCCAAGTTTTGTAAACTAGTTAGGGTTCAAATACAATGGGACGGCTCAAGTTGGGAGGACGGGAGAGGGGGACCTCGGCAATTATATAAGTAGGAAACTAAAAAGGGATTGGTTCCAAGACTATACAATTAACTTCTATACGTATGGACGTAAAAGAAAGGGAAGACTGGAAGGGGCCTCCTTACATTTCCTGGGTAGGATCCACAATTTACAATACTCAAGGAAAAGTTTTAATGGCACACATCTCCTTTTTCATATACTTATCCCTTTCCCTCCTGCCTTCCCTAGTATACATGATCTTTTAATATCCTCAAGTAACCAAAAAAGCGAGTACACGTACACTTCCATTCCAGCCATGACCATAAATACTGAGGACTGTCGGCGTTATTTCATTCACTCTTTACACCAGTTACCATTTACCATGAGACCGTCAACTTTTTGGACAAACAACTAACGAACTTCTTTTACGGTCATACCAAAGAAGGGCTTTATTGACTCGTTCTTACCAAATAAGCTTTGTTCAGGATAATTGAATTTGAGTGATATTAAGTTCAAGAACATAAATACTCAAACACTTTTCGCAGGCTGGTCTCAGTTTCATCAAAAAGTTTCATGTTACCGGGATTTAAATTCAAAGGAGTTCCAAACATTAGAAATTACGGAAAGTCTTCATTTGGTTGACGCACAGTTAGGGAGCGAAAATGGGGCATAGGAACATAAACGTCAACCCATTGTTGGCCACACAATATTTCACCGTTTCTTTTCAGTAAATCAGACCAGGACACAAAGGGACTAACGTGGGACTCTATAGACACAATGTAGGCTCAGAGTACGGAGTTTCAGTTTCGATTGCACTAATTCACTCATGGCAGACATTATCTATTCAGTCCGGAATTGTGCAGTAAAAGCTGTCGTATCAAGTCAACTTCCTGCTGCTTTTTACGTTCTGCTTCACAGGGCAGTTTGGGAAGCCCTGAGACTCCAAGAACCTCTTTGTACGATCTTACAGTAAATCCGGAGAGAATTCTACATATAAAGTCGTCAACCTCATACTGAGGTCAATCAGATAAAACGAGTCACTGAAGCCTCGCCTTCGGTGAAGATCTAATAAAAGTGTGTTGGGGATGTGTACGTGTCCCACGACTTCCTTGATAGCATACCTACTTCTACGCACGGAATATTATGGTGGGAATCAACGGCTGGGTGCCTAACACACTGAGTACCTTGGAATCATGTCTTAGGAACCCGCCCAGGGTGCAGAGTAACATAACCCAATAAAACCAACAGATAATGCAAGATCATTGTCTCGAATTCCCTAATCTTTTTTTCAAAAAAGACATCATACATTTTTTAGGTCTTCATTCGAGAGAAAGGAACAGTCTCTTATCTCTTACCTAGGACGTTGAGATGGGCATCGGACCTAATGGGCTTGTTCGTTTTTGAAGGACCAACTTGACATTGGTATTCCGCAATGTCAGTTAAGGACACGTTGATGATCTTTAAGTTGTGGACTCCACGATCAGCATCACCAACCATAGTGAAACGGGGATAGCCAGGAATCTGCTTCGCAAACCCTGAAAGCAAAATGAGAAATAGAAAGTTAGCATATGGTGTAGTTGACTTTTGGATTATTGAATAAGTAAGTATAAGTTAAAATATGCTCCGATGTTTGATACTTGCGTATGTTTTCGACTTCTCGGGAATCATATTAATATTAGAATCAAGAAGCATTATAAAACGGATTTAAATTCAGTGCGAACCAATGACGCGGATACGCAGTAGGCAATGTTAGAATTTGCTGTAAACGCCTGACATACGTATACCATGAAATCTCGGAATAGAGAACTTCATTAGGTAGATCTCTCTTTAGGAGACATATTATTAGGATCCATTTTCCCTGCGTATCTAAGGAACACGTGCTCCTAATGCCTGGCCGCCTCCAGCCCGCCTTCATTTCCATCACTTCTCTTCTCTCAATCAAGCCTAGTAGCTAGTCTTTATTTGTCATCATCCGCGGAGCCCGAGTAAGATTCAGAAGGTCTCCCAGTGAATGGGGAAAGGGAGGGCGTCTTGGAGACAATTCGGAAGTCTATGAACTCAGGCCTGTAGAAATGCCTCATACACATTTGAGGGAATATAGAGCAGGGCTTAGTTGTTAGATTGGAAGGCTGGGTCCTCGCCTTCGTACTGTGGAAGTATTCTAACCTAAACGATTCCTTTGGATTGGTAGTAGACGGAGATAGTAGGAGTCGATTCCTCTCGTCCATCAAGCCTCCCGCTTCTGCCTTTCCCTTGTCTTCATGTGAGGAAAATGGTGCCTAATGGAGTCTGATAAAAATGTTTCTCTTGATTACAGCCGGGGCATTTCTCACAGTTGGGATTCTTGAGGCTCTCGTATACGGAGGAGGACCCGAGGACGGCTATAGTCTTCCTTCAGTCAGAACCTTGGGCTTCCTCACTCATTCAAGTCCCCCTCAGAGCCAGCTAGCAGCCAGCCAGCCAGCCAGCCTCCAAGAATCGCATAATCCTTACTCTTAATCAAAGAAAAATTGAGGCGTTAGGCTGGAAAAAGAAGGGGAGGAAAGTTGGCGGCGGGGAAAGGAGGGAAAGCAAACAGTACATTTCCATCTCCAAATTGGACTCTAAATGAAAGTAAAATAAACTGGGGGGAGTACAGAGCCTAACTATGGAGAGAATCCAGTCCATTCCGCCTCCATATTTCAACCTCCCTCCAACGAATTCCTCCAGCACCAACGTCCTACATTTATTTCACTTCAATTTTACATGGGAAGGTACAAAAAAGATTTAACCTGGAGGAGGCTCCTTACTCAGTCTCCCAGCTCCCGCGAACGGGAAGAGAAACTGTTGTTGAAATGAAAAATTCCAAGAAGACAGTTTGGAGAAAGTGAAAATAAATTGCTTTGTATGTAAAGTTAGATATACTTTGAGTAGACGTATAGGCCGAATATTATCCGACTTATTTCAGGCTCCACTCGTGGTAAGGGCCCTTTGAGCCCAGTCTTTGAGGGATGTGCGTGCGGAGCACTCAATCTCCTTAATAAGAAGGCTCTAAACTTTGGGAGTGGACTAATAAGGGAAAGCTGGGCTGAGTAGCTAATTCAGAGTAGTGACCTTAAAGTGGGATGGGGAACTGAGTAAGGTATCCCCTCCGCATTGCAGTTTAATGAAAAATTTATGAGCTAATTACGCAAAGTCAGCGATAAGTTGGGCCAAGAAGTAGGGAATATTTTTCCCGATACTTGAACGGATTCGTAGACCGGGGGCGGCTATAGATACTTATGGGAACAGGGATCTCGTAAAAAGTACAAGGAAGAGTAAGTAAGTTTGTCTCTTAGTTGTGCTGGTGGAGAGATGGATGTTATCTATTTCCCTTGATGTCCTCCCGCCGCCGCCGTAGTAATACCTACTTTCTCCGACTCCCCTTTTCCCGTAATGGGAGCCGTGAAGGCTCTGAAGAGATTCATCGAAAACTCCCAACTCTTAACCAAACCTATGAGATGGAATGAAATGAATCTTGGGAGTCAAACTGGGCCATGTACATAGAGTATCCATATCCCATGTAGTATTTTATACATAGTAGATCCGAGTACTATACATATAGGATGTGAGGTCTGAGGAGGCCAAGGGCCGGACTCCTTCCCATTCCATTTATAGTTGACTTTAGGACCGGGCGGGAGAGATATAGCTCGCCTACAGCCAGCCGTCTCGGATTCGGCGGTTTCTTCCTAAGAAGTTTATCTATCTTGTTCTGGGGAGTCATGCCTTATCTGCCCTATCAAACTACTCTACTTATTTTCTATATACTCAACTCACTTACTTTGACTTTCATTTCCAAAGCTAAAGTTCAGGAACCGGGTGAAACAGACCATATATTTCTTTATAGACTACTATCTCCCAGTGACTGACCCTATAATGTGGGCCTATAATGAACTCCTCCGACCTGGGCCCCACACTTTACGGACATTGTATCTCATCAAACACGACCACGGCTTCTTCATTATGTTTAGGCTCTGACTTTGACACAGTGCAGGGGCCTAAATTACGACGCAAGAGATTCTGCTCCCTCCTATCCTTAGGCTCGGGCTCATCTTACCAAATGTACCTCAATTAGTAGTAGGGCCTCCTATTCCTCGCCAGCTGCTATACTGCCAGACTCCACCAAGGTAACAATAATATTTGCTTATGCCAGAAAAGGAGTCCATAGCTCTCTGTCCTCCCTTTATTGGCATGTCAGGGGCCTAACAGCTGGAATCACATTGCAGAAATATGAGGGCATTCCGAGTTGATGAGAAGCCATGAAAGTGGGAAATTGGACATTAGCCTCCGACCGGGTCCGGCCGATATTGACAAGTATATAGTGTTTTGTAGCTTTCTTAATGTCCGCCCATTCACCACATAAAGGGAGCGTAATAGTGGAATGGACAACAACAAGTTGAAAATGATCCCGCCGTCGTCGTCGATGTGCTAAGTAGTTTGCCTTTCCTCCTCTTTCCGAAACATAAGATCTTACGACTTGGCCCTTCTGCCCTTCTGCGTAACGGGAGAAAGGCGGCGGTAGGAATGGGCGACAATTGGAGTTCCTGAAATGAGGTAGGGACTAAAGACAGAGGCGGGCCCAATACCCGCCCATTGTATCTCTCTATCCGTCCCTTCATATATATTGCCCAGAGAGTATCACGCCTCCTTGTCAGAGGATAACATATCCAAAAAGTTTGACGACGCCATAAACTGGGCCCAAGAGAGTGCAAACGGGCGGCGGAGGACTGGCCGAACTAGCATAAACTCCACATTGGATCTTTAATTGGAAGGGCCCGAACACGAGTTTTCGATTTCACATAGAGCCCATTACAGGGACTCTTAGGGCCCACGGCTCCGTATTACCTCACGTAACCAGGCCCGAATTGACAAAACGATCCATGAAAACCAAGTCATATCATTGGAAATGTAGAGCTTCCCAACAAAAACAAGTTTGTTCCCAAACTCATCCAATTCCACAACACAATTTCAACCTCATCTCATCAAGTCCTCGCCACAATGAGACTCATCTGGAAGCTCCTAAGACTTTCCTCTCCCAGAAAGGATTCCCCCTACTCACTCCTTTACTAACCTGGTAAACTTCCCCTTAGTCTCAAAACCTGCCTCCATCCTAAAAGTGAACTCGTACATCAATGGGAATTGGAATGAATCCATGTCTCACTCAATTCATGTCCTCCTATTGCAGGCTCCGCAGTTTCCAGACTTTCACGCGCATCTGCCCTTCATAATTTTAAACAAAAACTGTTTAGTGTTTCCAAGGGCGTTTCCCATGTTTGCAGTTCCAATTTAATGGCTTCAGTGGCTCATAATCGGTGTTTAGTGGTACTTAGGACAGGCCGTTAGACTATAGAAATCCGGGAGTAAAGGATGGCATGAGTGAGAAAATGAGGTACTAAGGTGACCCGGTCCAAAGAGACTAACGTATAAAAGTGGAGAAATAAAAGGGAATCTTGTCAAAGGTTGTCTATAGCAATATACATAGTGAAGAAAGAAAAGGCTAGACTCTTATTTCGTTCTCATGCGAGGAGACAGTACACAAGCCCAACCTTTGAAGGAAACTAATTAGAGTGAAATGGTCAAGTTGGTTCCACATAAAAGAATCCCAGTCCATGAATGTGATCCAAGCAGACCTCATGTCAGGGCCGGCCTGAAGCCTATGGAGTCCATGCCTAAGCAGCGGGCCCAACCGATGACGCCTTCAATTTTTCTAACATAGGATGTCAGACGAAACCCATGTAGGTAGGTATATAATATTGCATGGAGCCTTACTTTACGCTGGATCGTCCCTGCCCCTTGTTTAGAATATAGAATATAGAAATACAGGCTCTTGGACTTACAAATTAATTGTATACTTTTCCCAGGGCCCTCTGTTTTATGTCTCACTCAAAGGCAATAGTAAACTGGATATGCCCGTGAGAGACTCCAGTTCTCTTTCCCAGGGAAAATCTTTCCCACCACCCTCTCATTAAATGTACTGGATTCATCCTGAGTATAAATAGACGATTTGGGCGTAAATTACCAGAGAGGTTTAGGGTATAGCTGGAGCCGGAGGGCCTCCTTAGCTGAGGTAGAATTACGTATGCAAAGGGAATGGGCCTCATTCCGAAACCCAGGACCTCCTAATGTGTATTAATGAGTCCTTCAACTTTTCCTAAAGTTTAACTTTTAAGGGGCTAATATGAATAATGGGGGAATGAATGAAAATAAATGATACGGCATTCAGTGTCGTCGGGTGTAGTCTGAATTCACACCTCACGCTAGGCAACTTCATCTGTAGTAGATACTACTGCTTCGCCTACACTCACTTTCACCTAGAAAGAGAAATTGGGAGGGCGAGACCTGGAACTATTTTATGGAATCGAGATGTAGAAAAGGCGACATTTATAGGCAAACTACAGACACCCTCAGTGGCCCAAGCAGTGTAACTGTATTACTCTACGCCGAATCGGAGCAGGGACCTGGGACCTGAGTCTGAGACGGGGACTCGAGATTAGGATTACGACCAAGACCATCAAATACGGACTACAAGGCCTTCCAATTTATTATGTTGGTTCCTACGAAATTTTCTCTACAGTAATTACTAGTACATATATATTACATAACATTTATACAGTCATGTGGATACTTCTTCGATAACAACACAGTTGGATTTTAGTTTTTGCATAAAACGAGAAGTCATTTAGCCGTCCCAAAACATTGACAGATTGCGAGTGCAAATACAAGCCTTGTTTTACAGTATTATTATCGTTTATAGTAAGCCTAAATTGAACATGGAAACAAGGCAGTGACAAATTGAGGTCCAATTCGGAAGGTTCACATGCTTGGCTGGGTTATACGTCATATCTGAATTTAGCTGAATAAACCTTACATCTTCTGCCGGCTCAATGCTAAAGGCTCCGCATACCTAATGATGGCCGCATTATAAATGAATTAGACTGAAGTCACAAAAGAAGAAAAATTGGCCCTGGACGTGAGCACTGGGAAGGGAGCAGCAGAGTTCTCAAATTTGTCCTAATGGATCAAAAACACAAATCATACGCACCGATGGAATCAAAGAAATTTCCTTTTCCTTTTTATCCGTATTAACCAAATTTGTACAATCATTTTCTTTCCAACATACCGATCCCTGGCAAAACGAGTAAACGTAGACTACGTCTACTTGCAATACTATGGCTTTGAACAGTGTAGGTACTATTCCCATACCCTTAACATAATTAGCATTACATATTATGCTCTATATTGCACTAAACTGGTCAAAGTCAACTACGTAAACGAAGCGTGGAAAAGAACTGGAGTCTATGTTCAAACAAAGTCGAATTTAAGGGATGGTCGGCTACTATGGAACAAATGCTGATAAGTAAGTATCCTAGCATTATACATAGTAAAAAGTAAATACGTAGTCCAAAAAAAGTGACAGAACTTGATGCTACATGCATTTATGGCTCCTGCTTTCCCCGTACTATTCCATGTGCAGTGCGGAATCCTCTAGGACCACTTTCCAGGGATCCGTTCCTGCCAGGCTCCAAAACATTTTTCCATCCGAGAATTCGAAACTGGTCTAGGGCGATTCGTAATTTTTGGATGGATATAAAGGGAGCGTCAAGGGAGCATCTATGGATTACATTCCCTCCACCACGCATATACCAATACCTAAAAAATAATCTATGTCTAGCCAAATTGCGTAGACTCACGTAAGCATCACCATAATTGTCTCAACGCAGGGGAAAGTGTGCGGAGGCCTTGCGTTCGCTATTCGCTACTACCATTTTAGGTTGGAGTTCGACTGCGGGAGCTAATCTGATCTCCTATTTCTTCTCCACAAAGGGGTATTATCTAAATCTACAAAGCTTTTGCGCAGAGAAAAGAGTTCAATTGACTACAGTTATAGCACATACTAGGTTCTAGGGCACGACCCGAGTCTGGCGGTTGTAGATTTTAGCCCCTATCCTTCTATCACTCCTCCAGAATTCCTAGGGATAATTAGGGTTAGTCACGTTTCATTAAACCGAATTTACCAATTGTTAAGGCAATGCATGAGGGAGCATTCTCGGTAGCTACGTATATGTACATAGTAACTCCCTCACTTTCTCCGATCTATGTAGTGCTAGACCGGCAATTCCCTAGACCACAATCGTAACTTTTTACCTAAAATATATAAAAGCATCTTTTCACTCACTCTATGGAGTTTTAGAAGATCTACGCCCAAAACTATTTGCCTAAACCATGTAATTAGGCATATTCCAAATATGGCTAGGCAATATGGAATATTCTTTTCCCAGTACAAGCTTGGTAGTTATCTATCATCATAAATAATATTTAAGGGAACATTCCATAGAGCGGCTATGAAATAGAATGCATATTGTAGTGAAGATAGTAGGAGACCGTAGTGGAGAATATTATTATGATAGGATGGGAAGACTTGGCGCATTGGGATAAAGGGAAAGGAGATTTGACGTGGTTTCATCATATCAGAAGGAAGGAAGGCGGAAGGATGTTGGGAAGAGACGGAGAAAGAGCAAACCAAATAACCCCATTTAAAATGAGCTAGGCCTTTGTAAGCCTTAATATATGCCCAAGATGCTCTAATATAAACCAGGAAAGCTAATATCATAATTCAAATATTCATGGAACGTAGTAACGCCAAAGGCTATCCCAATGAAAAAGTTCATTAAAAGTTTCCACTAAATGGGAACCTCCAGTGCCTAGAATTATATAAACTAAATTTAGTACTACCAAATTTTTGAAATATTTACTGTAATTCGGGAGGCCCCTCATCGGATGACTCCTGCCTCCAAAATTCATAGACAATTCTAGTTATCCGAGATCAGGCTCCAGACGTAGAGCAGCGAATGAGCACTCAGGTCCAGCTCGAGGCTTACAGGCGATGCGCTATGAGTATGAGTTCATGTAACTTGGATAGGACTAAATGATGGGATCATATTACGCCCAAATTCCAGTCTCTGGAATATGCCTGGAAGTAATGGGAATGGATCTCCCTGGAATCTGCACATGTTATA
The DNA here is from genome assembly GCA_034696285.1 of Hypogastrura burkilli. Taxonomy (NCBI): domain Eukaryota; kingdom Metazoa; phylum Arthropoda; class Collembola; order Poduromorpha; family Hypogastruridae; genus Hypogastrura; species Hypogastrura burkilli. Next base: position 10,980 of record JAQFZY010002334.1, read on the forward strand.
ATTAACGAATATTAATTGTGCCCTCAGAGCTTTGGAACTCATTTACTGATATCTGATGTAGGCCCGGCTTGAGTTCAGGCGTCAGAATCAACTGTCATCTCTTCTCCTCCCTCTCATCTATATTTACACACAATAATCCGGGGTCCTCCCGAAGTCTCTCTTCCTGCAGGAAAACATTGGAAAAGTTCCAACAGTTTCATGAATTAATAGTGCTTGAGGAGCGGATGTAAAACAGTGGCTTGTCACACTCTGTGAATTTGGAATGCGGTGAGGAGGGGCACGGTGGGTCAGGGAATACTTTTGTCATTCAGACTCCACGTTGAGGAAGAGTGTGAAACTGGGAAAGTTTGGTCCTTGCAAATATCACACATTATCCCAGAACCGTCTACCTACATTGATGGAGGGAAATGGGATCCTTTTCCCTGGATAACCAAAGGGAAACCCCGTTTCCTATCATTACTCCATCCTCCTACAGTAGTACATACATACATAGTAGTACATATACAGAGACTATCTGGGAGGATGCACACTTTGCAATTTCGAACACTCTCATTGCCAACTGAGTCTGCAGTCTGCACTCAACTTACTACTCCCCCTTAGACGTGTGTGTCCTCATTTCTCATTTCACTATGTAGCACTAGCACATAAAGTTCACTGGACCTTTCCATATTTTTTGCACATTTTAGCCTTACTTCGAAGACGGGCCGGAATGTCTGAGCCCCACTTTTAGCACGCCAGAGATAGCTAGATGAGCGTGCCATAATTCACTTTCTTAAGGGACCCAGGACTTCCCCTAAAATCATTAACCGTATAATCTCCGCTAAAGACTCGATGGCTAGTCGGACCACGCCAGGCATGGGACTGTAGAGGGTGCCAAAACTAAGCACCGGCCAACCTATTCACCAGAATATAATTTTTTGATTAAAATCTGTGGTACTTCAATCTTTTTACACAGTTTCAACCAGAAGGCCCCAAAAAGTGACCATTTCGCTTCGCAAAATTAAATATTACTTAGATTTACTGTAAAGGACGTCATCTCGGTCGCTCCCAAAACTGAAAGCTATTTATTATATAGCATTACTAGCAAGTTACCCGATCTCACGATTCGCGGG
>JAQFZY010002335.1:0-12078 GCA_034696285.1 Hypogastrura burkilli
GCATATCCTTCGGAACGAACATTTTCCACCTTTTACTTGTTTATTTACATGGAAAATATTGTTGTCATGGGGGTTTCACTCAGGCAAAAATACGGAATAAAATATATTTTGTCAGTGAAATTGTATTTGAAATACGTATTTAAAATACACTATTTTCAAGTTGCATGTATTTTGCGCAACTATGCTAGAGATGCATATACTAGTGTAAGGCGTTATAATTTTAGTAGTGTGAATTAAGAAAGCTTGTATGACATGCGTTATATGATAATCAGTCGATTAAAGCACACCAAGAAGAGTAATTAATGAAGCATACATCAAGCTAAAAGGGTCTTATTATGCGATATGTCTGAGCTGTATGGAGGTTTAGCGTGAGCCACGGACGGACAGACGGACAGACAGACACCAAGTCCATCCCATAAGACCTTTCGGTCTATAACGCTTTTGGGCCCAGCGTACCCTGAGCTTAATATGCACTAGAAAGATCGAAACAATAAGTTTCGTAAATATGAGTGTAAATTTTGCCTCCATTAAGATACAAAAATTAGACGTGGATTTACAAAACTTGTTTATATCGTTCTAGTGCTCATTAAGCTCAGAGTAATCTGCCCCTTCTAAACGGCATTTTTACCGTATTTGATTCAAACAATTTTACGTTAAGTTTGATCTTTGAGTTAGCAGCATCCACACAGGGTAACTTAAACTCTTAAAGTACTGACCGTGCTATTCTGGCATATATGACTTTTCGAGCATTTGGATTTTTGCGCAAATGGTACACTCGGTAAATTTCGTGTTTCGTGTAAATTTCGGTTGACGCAACGATAGAATTCATATATGAAGAGGTTACTGTTGTTGGTGTATGAGTGTTGAATCAAGATACGAAAATTAAGCAAGAGAGAGGTGTGCATCCGAGAGTAAAAGCAGGTGCGATATGTGATTGCGATTGGAATTATGAATTTTTAATTACTATCTATTTTTTTAAATCAAGTCCGGCTGATGGTGAGGAATGCTCGATGCGCGGCTGCTCTCTACGGTCGCTTGTCGGAGTGCGAGTTGCGAGTGTAGCAAAGAAACTGTACCAGTTTCTGTGGATTCCTTGAGGTGAATTCTTTTGATTAGATGCTTGAAATTTAATGCTCCCACGCTTTTTGTCCAAAATGATCTCGTGCAGCCGCTTTCTCTTCAAGAAATTGGAGGATTCCTGTGTGCAGAGTGGTTATGTTAGTTGCAATAAAAATAAGAAGACAAGGCAATTACGTGCAAAACTTTGTAGGGGTGAGAATGGAAATGGAAGAACAGACGCACGCCTTCGGCACGACACACCTCTTCGTCGGGAAGGGAACGAAGAGCTGGAGGAATACTACTTTCTGCATATAGGTTTTGATAGACGGGATCAATGGAAAGGAAATGCTCCATTTCTTCCCAGGTCATGAACTGAGAAAGGTTCCGCATATCCTCCTCCAAATCCAACTCATCCGGATTCAAGAAATTATCAGTGTAGCCATCAAAGTGAAAGGAGTTCTCACTTTCGGTTCCACCGTGATCTCCATCCATCCTCATATTGTGCTCGTAATGCCTGTGCTCGTGCCGAAAGCTATGAATTAAGCCATAAATGTGGTTATATTTAATGAGAAAGATGTCATCACGACGAAGCGTGCACTTGTAAATGAGGCCCGGCACCAGAAATTCTGGTGCGTAACATTGGAACTAACAACAGCTTTTTCTGGCTTGATCAACGTCGGACATTGTGAATAAAACACAATTCATATGCGCAGCAATTATACGTTGCTATGGGATGGGAGACTGAAGACCGGCGACGAAGTGACCCGTTATTATTATTGTTTAGTAAACACTGCTAGCTTTCTGGAAGCTGATCAGGTTATTACTCCGAACCCTTTCTGTTACCGGCCAATTACAGAACGAAAAACCTGCTTTCAGCAGCTTGGGACCAAAAGGTCTAAAGCGAACGCGAATGATGAAAGAGCAAATTACCTCAGTTGTTTCTTGTAGTTAACTTTTTTGTTCGTTTCAGTTAACAGAACAGTCGCCGTTAACATAGTAACGAAGGCAATTTTGAAAAATTTAATTCTGTTTCGAATGCTGCATTTTGGAAAGCCAAACATTTACATCTGCTTCTCATTACTTGCATTTTCATAAAAAATATGTTTGACTTGTTTTTGTTTAACACCTGCTCATTAATTTACATGAACGTGAAGGATTTCATTTTGTCGATGGACCAATGGATTGACCATGTATGTAGCTCATACTTACGTCCGTGATAGTAACTTTGTAAGAATTTAACTCACATAAAATATCTGAACAAAGTCTCAAAAATCGGAGTGTTTCGAAAGTTTGAAATACGTTTAGTAAGTTAGCCTCTTTTAAATGTATATTTATATCGCGCTTCACGTTTTTCGAGATTATATACAATTGATGCTCGATCTAAAGCGCTAAACTTCTTACTGAGTTTCTAAGAATAAAAAATGCTTAGTCAACTGCATGAGTGGAGCAATGTCCAAAATTTTGCTTCTCAGGATATTACTGGAAATATGATGTAAGGCGTTATAATGTTAGTATTTTGTGAAGCATGGTATCGAGCAAAAAGGATCTTATGATGCGTGATTACATCTGAGCTGTACGGATCAATTTAAAGCGTGACCCACAGACAGACGGACAGACAAGACATTCCCATAAGACCTTTTGGTCTAAAAAGTCGCTTGGTGAAGCGACCGCTGAAGAGAGCCATGTTAAATATTTAGCTTGCTAAGCAGCGATAAAGTAAAGTCTAAACTTTTTCGAAATTCGATTGTGTTTCGATATTTTGAAAGTGCTTCATTGATCTTCTTTTTTCAATAGTTATTGTATAATGTGCTTCGAGTAATTCGAGTTTATATACGAATGATGCTCGATCTGAATTATATACTATGCGTTGTTTACTTCGAGTTTACATATAATTCATGCTGGTGTACTAGGTCCGAACGATACATGCTTTGATGGAATATACGACATTCAATTGGAAAATGGTTAAACGCTTAGTCGCGCGACCCGTGAAAAGAGCCATGTTAAATAGGTTGTAAAAATTTCGTTGTATGATAATCGGTCATAGTAGGAGCGGGTAGAACGGTCGCGTCGAAGCGAAGCAGAAATTGTCTTATTACGTTTAATTGCATATGAACTTTACGGAGCAGTTTGGGGTGTTGCAGACGGACAGACGGACAGACGGACACCCGGATCATCCCATAAGATCTTTTGGTCTAAAATCTCACTAAGTCAGAAATTTCTTGTTAACACACAAGCGGTTTGAATCATTGATGATTATCTTACAAATCACGTTTTTTTAGATTCATGACATGAGTGCCAACAATGTCCTCCGCAAACTTTTCTGGGTATAACTTGGAAAGCAGTGAAGCAGAGGTCCGATAGGATCAGTGACGTTGAGGATATACTACCACTGCAGACATTCTCGGTTTGCTTCAATTATACTTTCGACTGGATTGATACGCTCAAACAGTTACAATCAAGGATGCGGTTAGTGACCATGGGTTGGACTGAACCTAACTGGGCGCACGCAAACATTCTTAGTTTTCAAAGTTTTTCTTAGGCGTAGGCGAAAAATATTTAATTCCGGATTTAGCCGTTTCAGGTCTTCTAAGACGTTTGAGACATACTTATTTTTTTGAGATCTCTCGAAAATTTTCTCATCGTACGGTACATTAAATTTTTTGAAAAATCTCAAAAAAATAAGTAAGTCTCAAAAGTCTTAGAATGACCTGAAACGGCTAAATCCGCAATTGAATATTTTTCGCCTATAACTGACAAATTTTTGATCCTGATCGCAAATCTCAACCCAGACCCACCAAATCTCGCCAGAAAAAAGTTATGCCCCATATGAAGATCCAGTTTGAACTTCGGATTTTTAGGGTCAAGGGGTCAGTACCTTAAGGGCCAAAAACATGTCCCCTAGCAACGGAATTTTTAGACTTTTGTTGACATTTTCTAAAAATCCTAAAGGGATCTGTTGACACTTTCAATTCGTCCATGGTCCATAACAACAACCATAGGGCCAGAATTATTTAAATCACTTTGACTTGACATACCGAACAAGCACAACTCTACCTGGTCCAGCCATTTGATAGCATAACCAAATAGCGGAGAGAGAAAATAATCCGAAATTTAATTCATAACGCTGCAGGAAAAAATGAAAAATACAAGTAACGACCTCGTCTTCGGCTCCTGTTTCATACTTGCGCACGCGGCTTCGCCTCTTAGCGGGCTTGGCTCTACGTTTGGAACTAATTAGTACAAATATTTCTTCAGTAAATGAATCGATTACTTAACTCTACAAATAGGGTTTCTGTGAAAGATTAAGTTAGAATACAGATAAATGGATGATTGACTCACGAAATCTAATAATAAAACATTAACAGATTCAACAAAAAAAAAAAAAAAAAATCGGCCTTAAATCAAGTGACAGGCTGACACTAACATTCTTTGACTAATACTGCTACGGTATGACCTGTCTATTTATATGCGACATATCTTAAGTTCCCACATTAGTATTGGTAGAAGACTACAATCGAGAACTACGACCGAGGAGACTAACGGCACAGTAACAGGGTAGGTGATTTAGTAGGCTTAGGTTAGGATATTAGATTAGATTAAGATGAAGCTTAGAATTATACAGTATAGTAAGTAGTGCCATGCTACAAATGTTGATCCTGTTTTGTTATTGTTATCGTAGAAAAAATGCAGTGGTTAGGAATTACGCTCCTCTGTTTCGGAGGTATAACAACTGCAGCCGCTTTGCCACTTCTCTCTGCTCTGACTAGCATCAATCCGGGAGCCATTGCCTCGTTCATCGGAAGCGTAAGGTCGGCGTTTGGAAATGGCGGGGATTTTTCAAGAAGAAAGAAGAGGAAATCAAGCAAAATTCGATTCTTTAGGACGATTTAAACAAGGAAAAACTGTATTTTGAAGTTATGTGCACTCTGTTAGCACTATGTACGGTAGCAACTATTTTGCTTACATGCATTAAGATTTTTTGCGAAATTTGACGCAGAGCAGAGAGAACTGGACGAGAGCAAATTGGAGCTATGAAATGGAAGCTGATTTAAAGGTGTTAACTGAAAGGAGAAGAGGGGATTAGCATACTAATTTTAGGAATACATACATACTAAATTACCAAATGGTGTACGTAATGCTTTTACACTTGCTGGTTCCATGGGCGAAAGCCCAAAAGGAACGTTATCCTTAATAAAAAAAAAAAAAACTCTACAAATAGTTTTATGTAAGCAAGCCATGTCACAGAAACAAAGTACCTACGAACTGTGATGCTAGACGCTGCAGGTTCTTTAATGCCTTCTATTTCTGTCTGTTTCTTAAATCTTACCTGCGCGCAGCGTCTAGCATAACAATTCGGATGTACTTTGCTTCTGCGACATGGCTTGCTTACATAAAACTATTTGTATAAGTAATCGGTTTATTTACTAAAGAAAATATATGTACTAATTAGTTCCAAGCGTAGAGCCAAACCCGCTAAGCGGCGGAGCCGCGTGCGCAAGTATAAGGCACGAGCCGAAGGCGAGGTCGTTCTTTGTAACTAACAGAATTATAAGATACTTAAGAGCAAGTTCTATGTATCTTAAAGTCAAACTATTTCTGGATTTCATTTAGGTAACGTTTACGTAAATACAATTTCTAAACCTAGTATGGTAGAACCATAAATTGTAATGTCATAACCGGCGCAAGCTCCACTACCTGTGCCCGGCCCAGCCCGCGGGCCGGGCTGTGGGCTGCTGGCTGCCCGTGAATTCCTGCTGGCTGCTCACTTCTAGCTAGCACTAAGCCCCGGCCCCAGCCACCTATTTCAGAACTCTGTGATCTGTCCGTTACACCAAGAAGCCGTTAAATATTGACAGGCGAGCACGGAAGCGGGAGAAGACAACCTTTTTACACAACAATCTAACACCAGGCTGCGTGGCGTAGTGGTAGTTTTTTGCTCTCTGTAGCGTTGCGCCTGGGTTCAAATCTCTCCTGTGCATACTTTTTGCTTTATTTTGGTTCGAGTTACTTTATATATTTAAGTTAGGTTAGGTTAGGTTACAACGTACCAAACGTAAGAATTAAATACGACCTAACCATACTAAATGTTAATTAAGCTAACCTAACTTTCACAGTAATTTTAAAAAATCGACACGAAATGGAGTTGAGATTGCGCTAGCAATCTCACATGGAGGTTGAGATTGCTAGCGCAATCTCAAATCCATTTCGTGCCGATTTTTTAAAATTACTGTAAAAGTTAGGCTAGATTAAGCAATATTTAGTTTGGTTAGGCTGCTTATGCATATCATAGCGTACAAGTGCACACGCGTGCTCACCTGTCAATATTTAACATCGAGTGTTACGCCGTTAGCGCCAAGAACACGTAACCAATGTCCAGCATGTAAAAAATCAATTACGCGCAAAACCAGAAAAAATCCGATTTAAATCAAATAAATCCGATTTTTACTTAAAATCCGATTTTTTCTGAACCCTGCGTATTATATTCTTTAACCCGGTCGCTTATATACAAACCACCGATTCCTCAGATAAGCCATTTGTCGTAGACGTATACTAATTATTTTCATTTAAGATAGGTTAGGTTAGGTTACAATAATTCGCCTGACCGTACTAAAACACGTAAAATCTAACCGATGTTAGTTAAGATTGTGAAGGGACCCTGTAGTTTGCTACCACATATGATTTTGTGCGGTAAAATTTGAAATTCTCCCAGAACTCGGTGGATTGAATATACGCAACCCGGTCCCTCCAAGATCAACGTCTACCCGAGTAATCAGAAAGTATCCGCAAAGCTAAGACATTCGACATTTTTACCGGGAGCCAAATTATACGATTTAGTGACATAAAAAGTAGAAAGGTAGTGGTATATATTTTATACGTATTTATTATATATATATACTAGCCAACATACTACTATATACCATATATACTAGCGGGCTTGTTGGCTAGTCAAAGTAGAAGTATTAAAATACAATTTACAATAACGTGCGCCTACACTTTAATGGAAACTCACTCCATGTATCCATCGCTACGGCATATTACCACTAACACTAACCCGAGAAAAATTGCTCAGCCATTTTCCGTAAAATTTGCTGGCTTTTAGTTGTGAATTTAAATTTCATGTCTGTAGTACCTAGAACCTAAACGCAAGAGTTCACTGCCAGCCTAAATATAAATAGTGAGTCGTATCGTAACGAAAACAGTCATTTCAGCTTCAAACTCAGCCTTTGTTCGGCTTGCTTAGATTCAAATTTACAAAAAACCGCTCCAGTGATAATTGGTCCGTGCAAGTTTATCAAACCCCCTGGCAACATGTGACCGCTTATGTTAGGATTCTTAGGAAAATACATTTTACTTCTAAATGTATGCATACTCACTCACACATTAGATAGCCAGATTGGGTGGCCCATTCTATTGAGGAACACTTTTTTTGGAACTCTGAACAAGAACCCGAGTATCAGTTCCTTGTTAACCTCCTTAAAGTATGTTTAAAAACTTGGCTCCTCCAGAGTCCAAGTTCAATTATAAGGGAAATCGATTCCTATTTCTACTCCGCCATTATAATGGCGGATTAACGTACTGAATAAAATAACCGAATGCGTCACTTCCTTTACTAGAATATCAGTATACAGCTTTTTTACTGTTTCAAATGCAGATATTAGACACAGTCGGGAATCTGCAAATGACGTGCGATTCTAATCAGCTATATATATTGCGGTCAGATTTGGTAAAATAAAAAGAAAATTTGGGAAGTATTATATTGCCTACATTTTGTCTACAGCTACAACACATGTTGTTGTGGGTTGTGTGCACAAGGTCGTGCTTAGCTGACGAAATTAGGTAGAAAAACGGAATTACAGAATTAGTGTTAAAAAAAAGGTGGTCACTTTTATGTGTAGGTAAATGGAAAGTGGATAATGAAGAATAAACGGTTTGAACCATATATAAATATACAGCCTGATGTTATGTAGAAACAACTTGAATGGGTATAAATCACGGAAATGGGAAATCAACTAAGGAAATTTTGGAATGAAATGTAGACGACTCTGTAATAAATAATGGAAGAAAGTAAGGATATGACGTCAGCAAAACCCCCGTTCGTAGAACGGGATTCTTGCTAGTGACAGGATATGATTGTAGATTACTATATTAATAAGCCAACAAGCCCGCGCTAACGCGGAACGACTAACTACGTCTTCTAATGATTTCTAGGGTGCATGGACCACCATTATCAGCAGTTCAACTAAAACATTCGCAGCCATGGCCTATACACGCTAGAAATCATTAGAAGACGTAGTTAGTCATTCCGCGTTAGCGCGGGCTTGTTGGCTAGTCAAAGGAAGATTAGAATTCTGAGTTATGTGGCTTGGGCCGCTGCTATTCTAACCCATGTGGTGCTAGTAACTGGAGTTCTTATGTTTGTCCGCTTCACTATGGATATTTTGTCGGGCTGAAAGTGTCCCATTTTTCAGTTTTTAAAGTTTTTAAAGTGTGTGTTTTCAGTTCTCAATTAAGAGAACGTGTGAGATTGAATTTTCCCGACACCTCTGTTGCTTGTCTTGTTGTAGCAGTATTTAGTGTAGCAGTGGTTAGTGAGGAAGATCTCAATGCCCATTCCCCAATTGTTACTACAAATCCCCCTAACAACGGGCTCCATACCAATGACCCCTTTCGTTTATACTTTTATTGACGAACGGGCAAGCAAGAAAGACCCGTTAGCGCTATTCTTATTATAATTTACTATTTCCTGTTATAAATGTCTAGCTTAAACCATGGTTCTAACTCTAGAAAAGAGTATGGAATCTGCGAATGTGCACGTCGGAAATGAGATTTTTGCCTGAGTGGACGCCTTGATAACCTAATACGCGTAAATAAGCTAATGGAAAAAGCGTTTAAAGGTTCGTTCCGAAGGAAATGCTTCCCCCCCTTAAATTCGTCAGACAAAGATTGCGCGTAAACGGCTCAATGTACGCAAAAAATTAAAGACGCATAAAAGCTGGTCAATTTGGTCCCATTGATGCACTTCAACTTTAATTTAGCATTACTCATATCCTTCGACCCAAAAACCCTGAAAAACTACCTCGAACTGTCGATTTCACCCACTTTCCATGTACTTAGGCGTCATAGCAATTGAAATTATTGTAGGCCGTACAATTTTCTTCGAAACAAACTTAATTTGATCTTCGTAGGTCAAAGGGGTCCTGAGAAAATTCACTTTTTAGTGACGGATTTCAGGTCAATTTTCTAACACACGTTTAAATAATAGGGAACACGAATGCCTATTATCTGTAGTGGCTGCGTCATGTGCATCACCCATGATAACGTTGTTTATAAGTATTAATAAAATATATTCAAGTGCAATGATATTGTTGCTACGTGAAATGCATGACTCATTGCATGAGTTATGACCCTTAAAAAAAATTCGGAAATAAAGAAAATGCTCCCAGTAAAAAGTAGCTATAAAGCCTGAGTGCCCTGTAAAGGACGAAACAAGTTATAACACTATATTCCACTATGTTAACCAATCACTATTTTTTGAAAAATCAATGTTCACGAAGGTCCCTTGGGAAAACAATCAAATGTGCTACGTCACGTGTTACGTGAAACGTCAAACAAAACAAAAAAAATGTAGAGAGGCATCCATTCTTAGCCGGGCCGCGTCTCAGTAAATTGATTTCGTCTGGAAGGTCAAATCCGAAATTCATGTTGCAGGGCGAAATAAATGGGAGCTTCGCATTCTTACTGTGAATAGGTTTCAAGTTTTTTATTTAATTATGTTAACCGAATTGTTTAACCTACCCTAACCTAATTTAACTGAAACAAATCACCTTGAATCATCTTGACCCTACGACATATGAATTTCGGATTTTTCCCTCCAGACGAACTCAGATATGACACACGCAATACGGAACTACAGTAAAGAAGAAGGATTTTGAGGCGCTCCTTCAAGCAGACAACCATGAGCACAGAGTGTGTTATAAACTGACACGTCATCATTTAGAGGTAGTTGTACAAGAAAGAATTAATGTGCGATTAGCCTTTGAAACTATATCTAATGCGGTGGCAAAGGCTTTTTAAAGTACTTTCCCAACAAGAACATAGCAGATTTTATGAAGCTTTTCAACGATGCCTTCGATGTATTGAATTAACGTATTAAAGACAATCCAAACCCACTCAAGTGTTCCTACGGACTCTACATGCAACAGGAGCAGATTCTAGATGAGTCCCAAGCAGCCATTGAAGGTATGACTGTAATTGGTTCAACTCACTTGTATCCATTTCAAAAGAGAATACTGATGAATATAACCTCATTGAAGTGAGAATATATTGTGTATGTATATGTATATATATATATATAATATAAGTGAGAATAGAATAACCTCATGTTGCAAGACTTGAAGAATTCCTCACTGCACATTTGATACCTTAACGTAAACAGATTAAACCAGGATATCGCAGAGAACGCGTTTTGTATAATAAGATCAATTGGAAAATTCAAGCAAACTCCTAACGCAGTCGACGCGAAGTATCGCTTGAAGTATCTGCTCCTCCTGTGGTATTTCCTTCTTCCTCGCTCAACATCACCCGTACTTAATAACGAAGACATAATAATCTTTTCCACAAACATCTCACCGCTCATATAGATACTTTGCCAGTGGAACCGAATCCTCAAATCCCGGAATACATGGAAAATGAAATGATGGAGTACAGCTTCTATGAAGATATTACTCCAGAGAACAGGATTCACGTACGAACTAACGAAATCTGATTCGTGTGAGTTTGGCGGTAAGGAATACTTTGCGTTTAAAGAAAAGTCTAGAGACTCGAGTCTCATTGAGTTGGACCCAAGGGAACGTCCATATACTATGTAACGCAAAATCAGTTAAACCCTTGTAACACAGGCGTAACGCAGGGTAAAGACCACCCCTCCCCCATGTGTTACGTAAATCTTCCAAAAAAAGGAATTATAATATTTCACACACACATTTTGCATTCCGAATATTTTTGTTCGTTTTTAAAAACTCGTGGAAAAAAACAGTGTGAAGTTTCTTAATTTTATCAGCTTATGCTTACACGGTTACACGGAGGTGGATACAAATGCTATCCTAGGTTTACAATGGGTCTGCTGTCTTTCCTTCTAAACTTGTAATTAGAAAGAAAATAGGAACGGTATGCATGTAGTACATAAACCCAATTTAGCTTTTCTATTTTGACTTATCACTGGCACTTATTACATACTTAATTTCAGTCTTTTCAACAAAGCCGATTTGGTATAAATGACCATTTCACGGCTCGGGCTAACTTGGGGTTTGCGATAAAATAATATTTGGTTTTGGGGTCTCTTTTTCCTGTTTTCCTGTAGCTTTCGGTTTCTCATTCACGTTACTGCATGTACTTCAATAATGTGTTTAAGCCTTTAATACTAAACAATTCCATGAAAAATAGCGAAAATGTGGATCTAATTTGAGGGGGGTCTAAGAAGATTCGAAAGGCTAAATGGGAATGTGTACATTCAAAATTTATTCTTAGTATAATGTGAAAGGAGACACTTAATATAGTTTTCTGAAGAGAGTGAGCTAGGAATCCTTCATGCAGGTAGTAGTTAGCAGCAGCAAGTATTAGGAGTGATTCGAAGGATGAATACAATCGGATGATTGTAGTGTGCCTTACGCACACTACACCATTCTTTATACGTGTTGATATATAGTCACATTTCAAGGCCTGTAGTTGCGTCATTTGGAATTACTAACTCCAAACGCCGTAAGCCGTAAGCAGCCTTTTCTCCTAAATTCAATAAACACCCAATTCGGCCCGAACCCAGTCGTAGTAGCTACCGCGCACGGAGTTTATTTAGAACCCTTTGAGTCGGAAGGGTTCTAATAATGATATACTCCAAGGGTAGTTGAATATAGTATAAGGTACGGCCAATCCCTTAAGAAAGAGGTGGGAGAGAAAAAGGGGCTAGGCCAGAGAGGCTCACGTGGTTCTGTCCTCCGCTGTCATGACAACGTGACGTCATGA
>JAQFZY010002336.1:0-12078 GCA_034696285.1 Hypogastrura burkilli
CATATCTGTTTTATCACCTGAATGTCATGCCTAACGCTGCTTCTGCAACTGCGGGCAAAGTATATTTGCAGATATGCAGTCAGAGTCAATGACAAACGGTAGTATTGGACTATATTAAAATATTCCCAAACGGAGTCTCCAGTCTTTACTTAATACAAATATCAAACTTATGCTTACTTACTAAAGTTTTATCGGAATGTTTATACACACTAATACAAATCCGAATGGAATTTATTTGGTATATATGCAGAAATCGTCTTTCGCAAACGACAAAAAGTATAATATATATATAATAAAAATTAAACGTTTTCTGTGCTTTGTTCTGTAAATATTATATACATAAGTACCTATTTTGCGCTGTCATCAACCTAAAGGCCTCATTTTCAAACCGAGACCCGCCGAAATGTACAAACAAAAAGTTATGTCCAATACGAAGACCTAGTTCGAACATGGGATGTTTAGGGTCAAGGGGTCAGACCCTTAAGGGTCAAAAACATGGTCCCTATCAACGGGTCTCTGCGTACAATTTTCCATTCCTTAAGGAAAGGGACTGTCGTTGCTACTAGGAATTATGAATTTTACACGACTGTAATGTAATGCCTGATTTCTGATGAATATTTTAGGTTGTGAACTGGATGACGACGCTGGCCGACAGTTTTCGGGTAGCTGATGACATGGGGAAGCTCCGTGCTCAGTTCTATTTATTCCACAAGCCCTACTTCTCATGGAAGGGCTCTTACGTCGTGACCCAGGTCAGCATGCCTACGTACTATTCTATGTCAATATATTATTCTTCGGCTCCTAAAACATCCTTCTCTTCTGGGATTAGGCGGCCTAAATTGTTTGGCCACCGGCTTACGTCAGATTTCACTTTTAAGGACGACCAACTTTTTGGAGATCCGAGTCCCGCCCAGCTATATGTGGCCAATAATCCTTCCTATTCCCCAAACAGTATTTTAAAGTAACTATGGGCGGCAGGGATTTGAGACTTGGTCTAGTGCCAGCTCCGCTCTTCCGCTAATTTCTCATTCTACTAATTTGAGTATCCCGAGCTTATGGCTTAGGCGGAAAAAAAATATCCGAGGAGAAAGTTTCGGACCCAGGGAAAATGGGAATGCTAATATTTCATGTAAACTGTAAATTATGAGCCTGCCCAGGTTCCCTGGACTATACTTACTACTCCTGTCTGTGTAAGTATGATGAATCCATTCCCATTATGAATAGTTCATACTTACACGCGGTTTAGTCGTGTGTATAATATGCATGCTTACGAGCAGCTGGGTCTTCCTTCAGTTCTTACATAATGGCTATGGCTAGATTCTGGAAACCATCCCGCTCTCTGGCTTAGTCCAAAGTAAGGATAAACAACCATAAAATATAGATGTTAACCAAGAAATATATATTCTAACCCGAAAATAAACATTTTTAGAGTTACTATTGAAAGAGGTAGCTCCAGCTTGCTCATCTTATAAATTGGAATTTAAATTCTGCCTTGTAATACTTAAGCCTCGACCCAAGAGCTCTCTATTTACTAATTAGTGAGAACTTTTAAGTTTAATGTCCTCTTTCTGTTCTCTGGCATGACAGAAAGCCTGAGTTAATGGATCCAAATAAGTAGTAAAAGTAAATGGGTTGTTCCCTGCATGCTGAATCTGTTGTTGTCATGTTTGGGCTCTTCCTGCACGAAAACTGAAACTGCAGTATGGAGCACAACCTTGACTCGAGAGTCCCAAGCTTAATGTAGTACGACCATAGTTTAGGGAATTAATGAAGCTCCGAGCATCTGGCTAGGCTCAAGGTCCCTGCGTCCTGCGTGACGAGGCCGGTACTGACACGCCCCCATTTCATTTACTTACTGAAATTTCCATTTTGAGGCCCAATGCCCAACTATCAACTTTAGGTATTACTTATTCCTTGCACAGTATTTATATTTTTAGAGTAATTCTACAAGAGCACAGGATCTGAATAGTTTGTGGTAAGTACTTGCAGGATGTTTACTATTGGCTTGTAAATTAATATTGAGAGGCCTACGACAGTGCCCCGTTTGCAGTATCATGGAATCCGTGATCCTGATTCATAGGATTTACTACTACACTTGTAAACTTAAATTCGGCCCCTTCTGTTTATCATAATTCGAGACCTGGGATTTAGTGAGACCAAACAATGACGACACCCTTCCTTCAGGGACCTATATTTTTAGACTGCTATGATCTATGACCAGCTCATCATTTTAAGACTTGGGTATGAATTGATCATAAGTAAGGAACGGCTTTCGACATAAAAGCATATTCTTATGACGTATGACTATTGCAAATCTTTTGCCAAATGTCCACGAATTCGGTCAGTATGACCTCATATGTGCAGTTTTATTTGACATATTTTAGTATATTTTGGAATTTTACGACATAGAATCATATTTTGCACTTTTTGCGTTTTTAGTGCATATTTAAAAAAATTAATGTTTTTTTTTAAATTTTGGTGACTTTTTACGCTAAAAATTAGAATTTTACAACCCAAAGTTCAAAAAAGTTGCTTAAATAAATTTTAAATACTAAAATACTTAATTTGTTGAATATATTAATAGCTTCGTGCGCGTAAATGCGTATTTCTCACCGCATATTTTATGCTTGAGCATATATCTTATTTTTTCGGCATATAATTTCTTTTTCAGAGCATACTTTATGTTTTAAAAGCTTATTTTAGTGTTTTTAAGGACATATTTTTCGTTTTGAAGGGCATATTTTGACTGTTTTTTTAGGGCTTAATAACATTATATTTCAAGGTTTGTTAGGGAATATTAACCCGTTCCTTAATCATAAGCCATAAGCAGGACTTAGATAGAGTCCGAGCAGGGCCTCGATTGTCACTCGATGATATTGATCACTGAAATATTTATCATTTTTGTACTTATAAGTGATATAAGCTTGAATATATTTCAAAAACTATTTAGTGTCAAAGGATAAATATTGTTTACGATGGTACTGACTTCCCCCTGTTCAAGCCTGACTATTCTGCGGTTGAATTGTCAGCTTTGGTACCCTTTTCCGCCATTTTTACCACCAAATGGTATTTATCGAGGGAAATCGGGGGAAAGTGAGTGAAAATTGAGCCACTACTGTGCAAAGGGCACGAAGTAGGTCCCTAGCTTTATAGTGACTCAAGAAGAGGGATTTGGGGGCATTTGGTTCCTGTCAAAGGATCCGCCTGCTGAGCTCGTAGATAGTAGTACGTTACGTATTGCGTATCTACTCCAAATGTGGGACACCCATAAAACTGACTGCTTTATTAATGTGATCCGCCGTGTCAGGCTTTAGGAGTTCCGCTACAGGGACACGTAGGCGAGGCTCCTGATTAGACTCCTGGTCCTCATCTGGGCCCATAAAATAAAGGAGGATTTATGCTTGATTCACTTCCCGGGACTCACTCTAAGCATTGTTTTATGGGCTCCTGGCCTGACAGAGATGAACTGGCTCGAGGGCCCAAAATCTCATTTGGAGTAAAAGTAGAGCAAGCTACTTGCTAAGGCTCCAAAGTCATATTTCTATTGAAATACTACTCCAATCTTGAAATTGTTAGTGTCCCGGAATATGATTTGGGTAGGTTGTAGTATTTTCCTGAACCCTGCCCTGGAGTCGGAATAAGCTACGAGCTACGACTTTGTATTACGGAATCCATTGAGAAAGTCCGTAGAGTGAAAGTTTTGCCTTTCAGATCGAAAGTATTGTTTAGCGTAAGTCAGAGTGGTTAAGGCTTAATAGGGAGGCATGCAATTACTTTCTATGAACTAAGTTGATAGAGAGAATTCAATTTAGTAGGCTACTTTTGGTTGGGATTGAGATCTTGCATGGATTTCTAGAGTTAGAGTTGGCACAATGGTAGGTTCTCGTTTTTATCAGGACCGGAATAATGGCTCCTGCTAACATGCAGGCGGATTTTAAATGGCTTTCTAGAATTTGTTCCTCGGTTCAGGCTTTGCTTTAAACTCTTCAGCTTTTATGTACGGAGAAAGTATACAAAATACGCCTTTTGACCTCTAGGGCCCACACATTTCGCGACAGAGGTCAAGTATTTTTGGAATGTACGTTAAATTAACTTTCTTTTGATGTGCCACTTGACTGGGTTTGTGAAAGATACATTTTGACCTTTGACCCCTCCTAGCTCTTGACCCGGAGTTTACTGGGGCCTGAAGTTTGGTAAACGGGACCACCTACAGCCTGAAGCAGGCTCACATTCAGAATGGGTAACAGTGTGGGCGGGATATTTTACCCCTTTTTTACGGGTTTTGTCCCTTGACCTTTGACCTTAGGTCATTTGGGAACGTAATTTTTTTTTAGTTTTTACCAAACTGTAGATTATCCATTTTTACGCGGATGTATAATAGTTGACGGCTGATGAATTCTAATTTTTATATTAATATTACATAAATTTTGCATGAATCATAAATCATTTTGATAAGAGCAGCCATAATGCCAACAAAAGCGTCCTGTCTCTCTGCATGCACCAGATATGTGTGTTTTAGGAATTTAGGTTCTTCCAATTCACACAATAATTATTGAAAATCCCCCTATGACTAATAGTAGTAAAGCTCGGCATCCAAATAGGACATGCAAATTCAAGCAGAGGAGGCCCAATTTTCAGCGTATTTTGGCACAAGAGCCCGCCCTCCCAGATAAATCGTTTTATTTTCACTTGGTCGCTTTAGTGGTCCCCGAGGGCTGAAGGGCGGATTAGGATTTTTTCCTATCCGCTCGGTCCCTAATGTTACGGGTCCGGGAAATCAATAGCACTTCAATTTTAATGGTGAGCTAGCTATGGTCCCGTCCCAGGTCCCAGCCGTCAGTAAAAAGCATTATGGATTACCCCCAAGATACTTCCACTTACCCCTTTCCTGTTAAACATTGATTTGTTTTTGGCGGAGGTCCGCCGCTTTTGGCAGCCTCCGCTTCTGGAACCGCACAGGGCTAAATGTAGCGGAAAAAATAGGCTGTCAAGCGGCGGCGGTTGACTGGGCCCAAGGACGTATCGACCTCACACTATTTAAGGAACCCTTTGTCGTGCCCACAATACAATATGGCGCCTTATTGGGGAAATATGTTATTCTATGTATGAGGAACATTTAGACTTCATATTTCACAGCCTTGTATACAATATAATTTTTTTTTAGTCAGTCAGTATCAGGAGTTTGAGGCTTCCTTTCTGCTTTTCCTAGATTTTTCGAGGGCACATAGCCATGCATATTGTATTGATAAAATGGGTCGATTGTTCGGAATCGATCTACTGTATAGGTAGATACTACAAATTGTAGGTCGGATAATAGATATAATAGAAAAGAGCCATCATTGTCATTTTCTCAGTTGTGACGACAGAAGGCGAAAGTTCAAGAACCTCCAGACCTGTTTTTTTTTTTCATAAGGAAAGCCTCGAGTAAGCTTTTGTTTAGGAAAAAGAGAAATTCCCTGCCTTGAGCAGTTACATATTATAACCATGGAAAGTTATTATAAGTACTTAGTTTTTATAGTGTTTTTTTGTGGAGACTAGCTTACAAAATTAATTAAGGTTTAGGGTACCTCAGCCTCACCCTTTCATTTTAATTAGTCCGGGGAAGATGGGAAATTTTACTCTTTTATTCTTTTCCAACGTAGGAGAAAGTTATGGAAATTCCAGAAGCTTGCTCTCCTCCCATTTCAATTATTTAGACGAGTCAGCGCCTACCGAATCATTTTGAGCCGGAAGAAAATCATACTTTCCGGGAACGGGAATAAAGACAACTATTTTTCTCACTCGTACAAATAAAATGATTATTTCGAGGATTACTTAAAATAATTAGCGAGGGAAATTGTTCAAAAATTAGAAAAAAAGGAGAAAAAAAAAGTTTAATGGTCTTTAACTATGTTTAAGAAAAAATAACAATATTTTCAAGCATGTACCAATTTATTTTAACAGTTCCTAGAAATTCATTTTGTAGTTGTGTGAGCGAGTAAGTAATAAGCTTTGCGAAGAACTTTAATTTTGAAAATTTCTAATTCTTTGCCAATATTTGACTTTTTGGAATATCTGCAATCCGATAACGTCTATTTGTTCCGGCATTGTCTATTTTTTTCCGGTAAGGCCAAGTTTTCCGGTAAAATCAATTTTTTTTCTGGGAAAAGTATATTTTCTCTGGAGAAAGTATATTTCCTACGTGGAAAGTAAATTTTCCACGGGGAAAGTATATTTTATCTGGGCAAAGTATATTTTCCACGGGGGAATTATATTTTATCTGGGGAAAGTATATTTTCTCTAGGGAAAGTATATTTTCTACGGGGAAAGTATATTTCCTACGGGGATAGGTTATTCTCTACGGGGAAAGTATATTTTCTACAGGGAAAGTATATTTCCTACGGGGAAAGTATATTTTCTACAGGGAAAGTATATTTTATACGGGGAAAGTGTATTTTCTAAAGGGAAAAGTATATTTTCTAAAGGGAAAAGTATATTTTCTCTGGGGAAAGTATATTTTGTACGGGGAAAGTATATTTTCTACGGGGAAATTATATTTTATACGGGGAAAGTATATTTTATCCGGGGAAAGTATTTTCTCTAAGGAAAGTCTATTTTATCCAGGGAAAGTATTTTGTTTCCAAGGAAGGTATATTTTTTCTGGAGGAAGTATTTTCTCTGCGGGCGGTATTTTTCCAGGCAGAGCCTGTATTTTTCCGGCTGGAAATGATAAAAATAGGTGAGGCGGGGTTGAGGCCGCCATGTTGGTTCTGGTTCGTAATCCACTTTCTGTCCCAAATTTTCCCAGGTTGGGGCGGAGCGGAAGATCACGTTTGACAATGGTCCGGACGGCTCGGTGGCCGAAGACTGTTTCTTTGGGATGAAGGCCTTTGCCGAGGGCTACTCCTTTAATTTCATTGAGGGGGAAATGTGGGAGAAGTCCCCGTTCACCATCTGGGACTTCCTCCAGCAGAGAAAGCGATGGATGCAGGTTGGCCAAAAACTCTCGTATACGTAATATATAGAAGTACCGGAGTCTCTCCATTAAGCGCCTCCCTCTCTGAGGCACTCTTACAAATAAGCGCCCCCTTCCTAAACATTCCAAAACAGCTCTGTCCTACTAAGAAGCTTACTAATTTAAAGTGAGAGGTTCTCGATCCATAGAAGGGTTAGTTTATGTGTTTGGGAGTAACTTATGATTTGACTGGTTATACAAATCCGAAAATATACATAATAGCTGCAAATATAGCCATTACATCATCATTTTACATACTTTATACATTAGGGGAAAACTATTTCTAAGAATAAACGCCTCCTTGTAAAAGTTTTAATGAAATGAACGCCCGCTAGCAGAAGTCTAACGTTAAGTAACCGCCCACTGGAAGAAGTCCAAAATTAAATAAAGGTCCCCTAACAGAAGTCTAAAATTAAATAAACGCCCCTAACAGAAGTCGAAATTTAAATAAACGCCCCTATCAGAAGTCTAACAATAAATAAACGTCCCCTTTCAGAAGTTTAAAGTTATGTAAACGCCCCCTAGCAGAAGTCTAAATTTAAGTAAACGTCCCCTATCAGAAGTTTAAAGTTATGTAAACGCCCCCTAGCTGAAGTCTAAATTTAAGAAAACGCCCCCTCGTAGAAGTATAAAATTAAATAACTGCCCGCTAGATGAACTCTAAAATGAAAAATACTGCCCCCTAGCAGAAGTCCAAAATTAAATAAACGTCCGCTAGCAGAAGTTTAAATTTAAATAAACGTCCCATAGCAGAAGTCTAAAGTTAAATAAATTCCCGCTAATAGAACTCTAAAATGAAGAAATACTGCCCTCTAGCAGAAGTCCAAAATGAAAAATACTGCCCCCTAGCAGAAGTCCAAAATTAAATAAACGTCCCCTAGCATAAGTTTAAATTTAAATCAACGTCCCCCAGCAGAAGTCTAAAGTTAAATAAATTCCCGCTAATAGAACTCTAAAATGAAGAAATACTGCCCTCTAGCAGAAGTCCAAAATTAAATAAACGTCCCCTAGCAGAAGTCTCAAATTAAGTAACCGCCCACTGGAAGAAGGCCAAAATGAAATAAACGAACCCTAGCAGAAGTCCAAAATGAAACAAACGCCCCCTAGTAGAAGTCTAAAGTTAAATAAACGCCCTCGGGCGGAAGTTTAAATCAAATAACGCCCCCGGCGTTTACTCGAGATAATAGGGTACTACTTAGGACGTCCATACGTAATACTTCCTAAGCTAAGCCCCTTTCACTCACCCAGCAGGTCCATAGAAATGGCCTCCAACTCCATTACGAGCCCTGCAAAGCCTTTTGTTTCCCTAGCTTATAGACGGAAGCCTTGTGCTCCAACGTTTTCTAACTGGGATCTGGGAGTTACTGGGCTCTACGGTAACTTAAGTACAGTTATATACTTTGAACGTGTCAAGATGTATTTAGGTGTAGAGACCGTAAATGATTAGTGAAGATTTTTATGGAAGAACCTCTCAGATGAAAACATAAGTAATTTTATTGCCAAACTGCTGGCCCAATTTTTTTGCAAAACCTAAATATACGCCCTTCTACATAGCTTAGTCGGAATTCATTTAGTAGGCGTCGTCCTGACGTATATGGCTTTAAAGTGAATTCGTTTTGTAGGCATTTGGCCCGCACACAATATACTTGAATTCCGCCACCCGCACTCCAGTAAAGAGCATTATTAATTCATATAGTGTAAACAGAAGGTTCGATTCGGCCACCGCCTAAGTCATTAAATGGTAGCTTACGTACGCTTATTTCGTAATTTTAATGAATGGCAGTTCCATTTGATCCTGCCCCTAAGGGTAGGTATAGATTTTTGATTTTTAGTCCCAGTTATTTCGAAAAATTCCCGGATTTTTCCTAATTTCCATATTTTGTTCCGGGCTTCAAATTTTTACTTTCTGGGCAGGATGAAAGAAAATCCGTTTATAAAATACAGTCTATACGAGGCCTTTTCCAGAATAAGAATAATATTACGGATTCGGAGGCGAGAGTTATTTGAGAGGTCAGAGGTCAGGCTATAAGATTCTCCACAATTTCCCAGAGCCTTGGAAGTCTAAGTAAGTACTTAGAGAATCCTAGTGCCTAGCCGTTTACTTTGATGGGCTAGTAAAAGTAATTGTTTAAGGACTCAGAAAATGTCTCTCTTGCAAAGGGCTTACTATTTGTACTATAGAAAGGCTTGTTCCATGTTTCCATGGAACTATTTAGGTTCAAAGACTAGGCTCAGTCCCTTTGAGGTAAAAGGGGGAACTTTTTGAGGTAAAAGTAAAAATATTTCCGTGCCTTTCCGCCGCAGAGAAGTTGTATAATTTCCGTCTTTCCTAAAAGCAGAGTAAGTATATTTTATGCAGGGTTGGCATGTTTTCAAACAATGTTTTAAAACAATTTTAAAACATGTTTTAAAACAAGGTCTTTTTTTCAATAAAAAACATTGTTTTAAAAAAAATTTAAAAGCGTTTTTTTAATTAAAAACATTGTTTTAAAACATTTTTAAAAAACGTTTCTTTAATTAGCAGAAAACCGTGTTTTAAATAATAAAATACTGTGTATGTTTATTATTTAAAATAAAACGTTTTTTTTTATTAACAAAAACGTTTTAAGCTATGAAAAACAGTTTTTTTTTCTGTAAAAAAATACGTTAAAAACAATAATAACTGCTTTTTGATCTTTCTTTAAAAAAAAACGTTTTTGTTGTTTATAAAAAACGTTTTAAACAATAAAGGACAGTTTTTTTGTTTGTTATTAAAAAAAACATGTTTTAAATAATAAAAAACTGTTTTCTTTTTGTTTTTTTCCAACCCTGATTTTATGTGATGTGTAGGCTGATGTGCGTGCTGGATAGTTTCCCTTTGTAGAGAGCGGACTACAGGCTAGGTCGCACTATTATCCGAATCTATATATTATAGGCCTTTGTTTGTTGCCTCAACATGTCCTGGTTCTACCTGAGTACCATAATTTAGCTCTAGTCAAGAATGTAGGGGAGCCCAAAGTGAACCTGACACGCAATCCTCTGTCATGTTCCCGACTCAAAGGAATAAGTATAATTTCTGGATCATCATATATTATTACGGTTTATTTTTAAATTCAGATCTAGATCTATGGGCCTATACAAGGTGTGAAATATTAGGTCCAGAAGCTCCTGCCTTAAGGGTCACAGAGGTCAACTCTTAATTCAATAATATATTACTTGTGCAATATAAAACAGCTAAGGCGTAGATATTGAGGCTTAGGCCGACCCATGCAGACTCCCCCATTAGTATGCTAAAATGAGTGCTTATGGGAAATAGGAATATATTAGAGTCCTCAATCGAGGAGGGAATCCAAAGTAGGCCGTACTCGGATCTTTGAGGCCGAGTCAGTTCTAAGCTATAACTAATATTCGGAATGGCCTGAAATAGGGGAAAGTTCTATAGGCGTATATTCCCCCTTATCGATTTCTACCTGCCATTCCCGAGCCCAGTCCTTACGGCCTCAATTTTGGTCACGGAAAAGAACTACTTACTAGAATTCTGTGTGGTCTATTTGCCGGGACTCCCGGAGGAGCTCCAGGGATTTAATTACGGCTCAGGCTCTGTAAATAGTGAGAAAATTGGTAGGATTTAATTTTGAATCTGGCACTTCGTCCCCGGAGGCCCCTGGGCCCACTTTTTGTCAAGGGAGAAAAACCATCTGGAGGGAGCGGGAATTTTTACCACTTTTTGTCGGGCTCCCATTTCCTATATAATTTAGAGAAGCATTTTTGTATTGAATTTTTGGAAACCTCCACTATTTATAATCACTTTTATGATTGCTACTACTTTTGCTCAGTTTTTACCACCAAGTGATAAAAACCATCTGGAGGGAGCTGGAATTTTTACCACTTTTTGTCGGACTCCCATTTGCTAGATGATTTGGAAAAACAAAATATTATTGAATTCTTGGACATTTTCACTACCTAATCATTTTTGTGGTTGCTTCTACTTTTGCTCAGTTTTTATCACCAGGTGATAAAAGCCATCCGGGTGAACAACTATTCTGTAGAGACCTCGCCCACTTCCGCCAACTTTGAAAATCACTTTTTATCGCCTTATAGCTCATCCAAGCACTTTGAATATGAATCTTGATATTTATGTATTATCGATAATTAAGTTTTATATTGTACATCTTTTATGCTAGGCTGGATTTTTTTTAGGCAGCCCTAGTATATTGTAAGCATCAGTGGGAAACTGAAACTAGGGGTAGAAAGTGATTTAAAATAGAATCCAGTAGGGATTGGGAAATTTGAGTCAGGAAAAATGTGAAGTGACATGAAGCTTGGTCCCCTTTAGCCCCTCAGAAGATCATTATATTGTCTGTAATACAGAGTCCCTCCTACAGGATCCGCATGAGGGGCTCGGCTCTGGAGTGGCTCACAAGGATCCACTTCTAAATCAAATTTCATGTGGCTCCAGCCTCAGAAAAAAATAACTTTTTCCCTGTACTGAGGGCTTGGAGTCGACAACTTGAGTTTTAGTCCCTACAAATCGATCCTTGACTCCATTATAGACTCTGTAGGAGGTCATATAGGATGTCCGGGCCTGAATTGAATAATCAATTGAGCTTAGGTACGTAGTTGGACCCAATCAAGTCTGGTCTCCATTTTCTCTTCCCTTGTTGACTCGGAAGAGAGGGAAGTACTTCCTTGGATTTTCCGCATTTACTCCGCCCTACATTCCATGTCGACGTCTGGGAAGGTCCAGCGGCTAAAACCATTCTATTTGTCTTTGGGACTTTGGGGAAAGTTTCCGGAGAAAGCTTTTGGGCCTGATTGTTTGATGAGTGGGGTTCGTGACCAGACTCCGACGATGAAGATCCAGCAGGCCTCAGGTTCACAGGATTGAGGCTAGGGCTCCGCGCGTCCCGGTCCGGTCCGGTCCAAGCCGCGGACCGGAACGGACCGTAGGGCAAAAGTATTCGACCGAAAGAGTCGGTCCGGTCCGCTGGCACGGACCGGAATGGACCGGACTGAAACATAACGGCTCGGTCCGGTCCGGTCCATGGACCGGTCCGTCAAACATTCCCTAGAAATCGGAGGTCGAAAAACTTACTTCCAGTATT